>JARFJB010002506.1:182500-257500 GCA_036346205.1 Vesta saturnalis | reverse complement strand
GCGTGCGCGTGCGCGTGCGCGTGCGCGTGCGCGTGCGCGTGCGCGTGCGCGTGCGCGTGCGCGTGCGCGTGCGCGTGCGTGCGCGTGCGCGTGCGCGTGCGCGTGCGCGTGCGCGTGCGCGTGCGGTGCGCGTGCGCGTGCGCGTGCGCGTGCGCGTGCGCGTGCGCGTGCGTGCGCGTGCGTGCGGTGCGCGTGCGCGTGCGCGTGCGCGTGCGGCGGTGCGCGTGCGCGCGGCGTGCGCGTGCGCGTGCGCGTGCGCGTGCGGTGCGCGTGCGCGTGCGCGTGCGGTGCGCGTGCGTGCGCGTGCGCGTGCGCGTGCGCGTGCGCGTGCGCGTGCGGCGGTGCGCGTGCGCGTGCGCGTGCGCGTGCTGCGCGCGTGCGCTGCGCGTGCGCGTGCGCGTGCGCGTGCGTGGCGTGTGCGGTGCGGTGCGGTGCGGTGCGGTGCGGTGCGGTGTGCGTGGCGTGGCGTGTGCGGTGCGGTGCGGTGCGGTGCGTGTGCGTGTGCGTGTGCGTGTGCGTGGTGCGTGTGCGTGTGCGTGTGCGTGTGGTGCTGGCGTGTGCGTGGCGTGTGCGTGTGCGTGTGCGTGCGGTGTGCGTGTGCGTGTGCGTGCGTGTGCGTGTGCGTGTGCGTGTGCGTGTGCGTGTGCGTGCGTGTGCGTTGCGTGTCGGCGTGTGCGTGTGCGTGTGCGTGTGCGTGTGCGTGTGCGTGTGCGTGGTGGCGTGTGCGTGTGCGTGTGCGTGTGCGTGTGCGTGTGCGTGTGCGTGTGCGTGTGGCGTGTGCGTGTGCGTGTGCGTGTGCGTGTGCGTGTGCGTGGCGGTGCGGGTGCGGTGCGGTGCGGTGCGGTGCGGGTGCGGTGCGGGTGCGGGTGGCGGTGCGGGTGCGGGTGCGGGTGCGGTGGGTGCGGGTGCGTGGCGGTGCGGTGCGGTGCGGTGCGGTGCGGGTGCGTGCGGTGCGGGTGCGGTGCGGGTGCGGTGCGGTGCGGTGCGGTGCGTGCGGGTGCGGTGCGGTGCGGGTGCGGTGCGGGTGCGTGCGGTGCGGTGCGGTGCGGTGCGGTGCGGGTGCGGTGCGGGTGCGGTGCGGTGCGGGTGCGGTGCGGTGCGGTGCGTGCGTGCGGGTGCGGTGCGGGTGCTGCGTGCGGGCGCGTGCGCGGCGGGCGCGGCGCGGCGCGAGCGCGGGCGCGGCGCGGGCGCGGGCGCGGCGCGCGGCGCGCGCGGCGCGGCGTGCGCGTGCGCGTGCGCGTGCGCGTGCGCGGCGTGCGCGCGCGTGCGCGTCGCGCGTGGGCGCGCGTCGCGCGTGGTGTCGTGTGAGCGTGGCGCGTGTGCGCGTGTGCGTGTGCGCGTGTGCGCGTTGCGTTTGCGCGTGTGCGCGTGTGCGCGTGTGCGCGTGTGCGCGTGCGCGTGCGCGTGTGTGTGCGTGCGTGCGTGCGTGCGTGCGTGCGTGCGTGCGTGTGTATGTAGCAAGTTATAAATTATAATTAAAGTATAACAAGTGTAAGTATGTATGAAGTGGGCAGCTTGAGGGCACTTTCCTCCTTCCAACAGGTGCTAGTAAGACGCATAATAAGTCGTACTGTAGTGATAGGGTTACTACAGTGCGGTTGTATGGTTAGTATTCTAAAGCGTGAAGCGCTGTTTAAGAGGCAGTAATGTTAGACGGAACCCAGGAAATTAGATATCGATACTGTATAATTAACCTTGTGCGTCAATCTTCGCGTAGGACCTTTGTATGATTACCCAAAAAGGGCAACCACTCACCGTGTGTGAGGATCACTCCTCACGGGTTAGTCGCAGTTCTTGCCTGAGTGAGTGCTGCTGCATCTTTCGGATGACAGGTAGGTCTTCTCCATATTGAGCCTCCTAGGAAGTCCAACATGGCGGGTTGAGTAGGTGACCTCCGGTGCACATTACACAGTGTGCTCCCGCCCTGCAGCAACGCTGTGCGTGACAGAAACCTTGGCACTGGTGACACTGTCCGATGCCGGATTTCCGCCGCAAGTCTTCTACGGTGACTCGGAGGCGGGCAACGTACCCCATCTCTCGAATCTTCTTCTTGGTAGGAGTGTGAACACTAGGGGGATCGCTCTACTTCGCTGCTTCATCCCAAAACAAGAGATCATATTAATACCGTGTAGTGTAATCTCTAAGCTAACGTCAGACTCGGATAGCTCTATGGGAAGGCCTCGTATTACCACCTTAGCTATACGCTTGATCTTTGCCTGATATACCATATACCTCACCAGTATGTCTCGATCCTGGAGTAAGGTAGGCTGGATCCGAATTTTCTCGCTGGTCGCCCTGGCTTTGCTGGGTGTACTTTCTCCCTGTTGTCTTCTGTGGCCTGCGTCTGTTCCATCGCTGTAGGTCTGTCGATGTATTCCTAAAGTGACTGGTACACGTTGTCCGTTGGGACGGAGTTGGCGAGCGTGCGGTTGGGGTTTCCTGCGACGTCTTCTTCTGGGTTACAAAGGCGTCGGGGCTGGCAGATTCGGTACGGTCATCTTCTACTTGTTTTCCTTGTGCGGCGTCGATGGTGGCTGCGGTGGACGTCGATGTGGCCGCTGGTTGTGCCACGGCAGGTGGGGTGACATCTTCTGCTCGTCCTGATGGTGGTGTTATCTTGGGCCGTCGTCTCTGCTGTGCAGTCGGTGGTGCATTTCTGCCCCGTGGCGGCCGATACGGCATGCTAAGCAGCGACTAGATCTGCTGAGTGGCTTGCGGAATCCTTAGCGATGGGAAACCGCAGTCCTCTTCGGTGTCGCCGTGTTGATGCGCCTCCCAAAACCGCGCGGCAACGTGAAAACTATACCGGCAGTTGTGGTTGCTTTTTTGGAAAAATAAATGTTTAGATTACGTTAAATATCGACGTTTATAGTTCGCGTTCCAATTCAGGGATGTTATATTTTACAAAATTTAAAATATTGTAATCAAAATGCCTAACAAACACCAATAAACGATTGCAGTAAAAATATTTTGAAAATTCAAAGGTGTGGGCGAAACTCGCTATCGATTATTGACACTCAATTGTGGAAGAATTGCGCGAAACTATAATAAAAAAGAATATTGAACTGGGATAGTCAAGTTCTCAATGGCCCGAAAAAAGGAAGAGGAAATCAACTACAATGATTTCGATTGGATTGTTGCATTGCGAAGAGAATAACTCTGAAGACTCTCGAGACACAGAAACCTACGTATATATATATATATATATATATATATATATATATATATATATATATATATATATATATATATATATATATATATATATATATATATATATATATATATATATATATATATATATAAGGGTGGTGGAACACGTTCAAAAAGTTTACCTCGGGACATGAGAATGTTTTTGTACTGGAAGAAAATGTTTTTTCCTAGCACGTCGAAAATGTGCTCTTGAGAAGATTTATATTGTAATCTGCTTGATTTCCTACGGAATATTCTAACAAATATACTTAAAATGCAATTTTTCTGTGCTACACTGTATACCATTTTGGACTAGAAAAATCGATTCTCCTATCTTTTCTGCTAAAAAAGGTATATTTTAGTGATGTCGCTAGGAGCAACCGTTTCTGAGAAAACACATTTAAAACTCACAATGTTTATTTATTTAAAACTTGTAAGGAGCACTAAAATATCCAATATTAAAAATCAAGAAAGAAATTAATATTAAAAGTAAACATGTTCTTTGATAACACCTGTTCAAACAACTGTCCCAAAAACCCCGTATACGAAATTTCATGAAATTATTTCGAAACAGTCAAAAATATTGAAGAAATCGCGATTTCTTTTTCAACTTTGACACCTGTATCTCGGAAACGAAACATTTCCGGACCCATGTACATATGAACTTTTTGCTTATAATGATGAGTTCTAGTGCTCCTTTAATTTTGGCGGATTAGATAAGATTCACCCTGTATTGACTTTAACTTAACTTACCAAATCGGCCAGATTAACTACGAGACCAGGGTTCTGTTAACGTAATTTTAATAACGAATACTTCACGTTATCCGCTCTAAGATTAAATTGACAGTTTCTAGGTAAGTTGCAGTTAGTTCTAATAACCAGTTGAAAGGGGAAATTAGTACTAATTGCCAGTTACATGTCGCAATTAGAACTAATTGCCAGTTAAAAGTGGCAATGAGCCTAATTGTCACTTAAAACTGAGCAATTAGTACTAATTTCCGGTTAAAAGTGGCAATTAAGTCTAATTGCCAGTTAAAAGTGGAAACTAGGACGATTTGACAAATAAAAGTGGCAATTAGTCCTAATTGCAAGTTAAAAGTGGCAATTATAAAAAGAAAGTAACTTATGGCCCTTCTACGCCTTCATACCGCTCAGACCGCATTAGGATTCCAACTTAAAAACTGTTATTACAATTAAATTTCTTCACAAAAGGCGTATTATGTTGTATTACATACTTCATGTGAAAGACGCCATTACGCAATGAACTTGTATTTTAGCACAGTTTCTGAAAAAATGAACCCTTTTTGTCACTGCACCTAGATTATAAAAGTAGGTTTTTCGGTTGTCGAACTGAAAAATAAAAAAATCTAATGTAGCTAGCACAACTTTTACATGTATATCAGAGTTTATCAGTCGTGTCATGGATATTTTTAACTCATTCACATTTTTTCATATATTAAATGTACAAAACACATGAAATTATTAAACATATACATGTATGCGAATTTATGTACTTAAAAAAAAAGCAATAAATATTACGTACACCGTGTCTGGCTAAATTTATTTATTTATTTCCTCATAATATAATTTTTACATTCTTTAATTTTCAACGTACTCCTCAGTACAAAATACCCACACTTTATTAAGATTTACACTATTTAAATAATGATAATTCATCTTCGTTTGTACAGGGTGGCCAACTAAGAATGCGAGGTACTGTATCTGGGAAACTATCGATCGTAGATGCTTGCGCAAAAAAAAGTTATTACTAAAACGGCCAATACAAAACCAGGAAAATATTTTCAAGTTTCTGAAATGGCCGCTAGGGGGCGTAACTGCAACCTTGAATCTAAAAAGTGATGTTTCTGTGAATTCTGCTATATTAACCTAATAAAAAATAACTGATCTTTAAAGTCGAGGATAGTTTGAACTTTTTGTTTGGCATTTTTGACGTATGTCAAAAATAAAGTGGTGGGGGTATTCAAAGGTTTCCTTAAATAACCCCTGTATCTTCGAAACAGCTAAGCCGATTTGAACAAACTTGAGCGCGTTGAAATGAGCTATTCTTGGGCTAAAATGTTACAATATTTGAAGTTTTGTTAGTTTCACATGTCGTCGCTAGAGGGCTTTGTTCGACATTTCGACAGAAACGCTTAATTTTCGCAAAAAGATTAAATCCATTGGTATGACTTTTTTCATGAGCAAGTAGCTAAATGATGCCTAAACAAGCTCGCGAAAACCGCATCTCGATATCTTCTTCCTAATTAATAACAAAATGTGCTGGGCAACCATCCAACTGCAAAACAATTTTGCCTTGTTTCCAGCAACAACGGTAATTGATTGGCCAAAAGTCACGAAGTACATTGCCATTTAGGGTTGCTCGAAAAATATGGCTCAATAATCCTGCCTCCCAGTATGCCGCACCATACATTTAAACTCCAACGTCCTTGGGGCTGAAATTCAAGCAACCAATGGGGATTTTCTGCAGACCAATAATGCATCTTGTGCAGATTGACTCTCCGTCACTGCTGAAGGTGGCTTCATCGGTCCAAAGAATTTGAAATCAAAATTCTCTATTTTCGCGTATCATGCCTAATATCCAATGGCAATAGTCTAACTTTCGATCAAAATCTTCTTTCAAGGCCTGATGCAAAACGACATGATATGGGTGCATTCTTAAAGTAATTAAAAAGTTTAAACGAATATCTATATATTTTGATGGCCATTAGAACTTACCTATGTTCCTTCAAAATATTTTGAACCGTTGTCCGTGATATGCCCAACTCAGTGGATAATGCTCTTGTGCTCACATGAGGATTCCTTCATTATAGCCCAGTACACGGTTAATATTTTCTTGTGTTCTTCCAATTCTTTGCCGTTAAAACGTAGGCCGAAAACTACCATTGGCTCGTAAGCTCGCCACTAATCGAGGAAAAACCATTACATCGCAAGGACGCCGATTTGGATATCGAGCCGCATAAACTCTTTTAGCTACTGCGGCATTCTGAAGACATTCAAAATAAACCGCAAGCATATCAACAGCTTCATTATGCGTAAAACGCATTTTGAAAGCACAAAATTTCTCACAGTAACGCGAAAGTATTGACATCTATTGACAATTTGAGTATTATGTATGTTTTGTTTAGGTATCTGTTTCCAATGTCTGCTTCTATTAATTGTATTTTTCGTGTATATCCATAGTGAATATGCATTTAAACAAACAAAAATAGGCCTTTCGTACAACTTTTAGCATTGTTTACCTGCTCGCAGTAATTTCAAAAGGGTGATTTTATTATGGTGTATAAAATTACAAACATCTAAAATCGCAATTTCTAGTAATTTCAAAAGGGTGATTTTATTCTGGTGAATAAATTTACAAACATTTAAAATCGCAATTTCTAGGTAACCTATTCAGAGCCGAAATTGAAGCTGCAGTTTTGTCTACCCATAAGAGGCCACATCAATGCACAGAGCGATGGTCAGCATTTCGAGCATTTACGGAGCATTAAAACCTTCCTCCTTAAATCGGTTCTTTTAGGGCCACAACTTACATAATAGAAACAATTCCAGAAAGATATAGTTAAAAAAGTAAAAATTTAAGGTATTTTCGTATAAAGCCTTCTTTGGCCGATATTTTAGGTCAGGAACAAGATATCGAGATGCGGTTTTCGCGAACTTGTTTAGGCATCATTTAGCTACTTGCTCATGAAAAAGTCATACCAATGCATTTAATCTTTTGCGAAAATTAACCGTTTCTGTCGAAATGTCGAACAAAGCCCTCTAGCGACGACATGTGAAACTAACAAAACTTCAAATATTGTAACATTTGTAGCCCAAGAATAGCTCATTTCAACGCGCTCAAGTTTGTTCAAATCGGCTTAGCCGTTTCGAAGATACAGGGGTTATTTAAGGAAACCTTTGAATACCCCCACCACTTTATTTTTAGACATACGCCAAAAGTGCCAAACAAAAAGTTCAGATTATCCTCGACTTTAAGAATCAGTTCTTTTTTTTATTAGGTTAATATAGCAGAATTCACAGAAACATCACTTTTTAGATTCAAAGTTGCAGTTACGCCCCCTAGCGGCCATTTCAGAAACTTGAAAATATTTTTCAGGTTTTTGTATTAGCCGTCTTAGTAATAGCTTTTTTTTGCGCAAGCCTCTGCGATGGATAGTTTCCCAGATACAGTACAACGCATACTTAGTTGGCCACCCTGTATAGATATGAAACTCAAGACTGTAAAGCTATTTTTTAATAAGACGTTTAAATTAATTTGTAAAGCGTACGTAGTTTCACATTAAAAACTTTTACAAAAGAACAACTTATCTAACATTGAACTGTCTACAAACACACGGATATACATAATAATTATTATCATACATAAAACTTACATTGACAAAATTTATCCTTATAAAGGCCTGTTCGCTGTTTCAGCAGTTTTCGAGATATTCAAGAGATGTAGCGTATCAACGCACACACACACGCGCACGCATGCACGCACGCAAGTACGCGGGCATAAAAATATGAACACGAGTTATAAATGGTTTGCACTGTTTTCAAAATGCCGAAAACCTGAAAATCTTTTGAAAACTCGTTATCAATTCTTTTCCGGAAAACAACACCTTTTAGTGCGTTTAAGAAGGTAAAAACACACTGCATTTTCAACATACCATAAGGAATGCTTGTTCTAGAGATATTACCTTCTCTAACCTGTAGATATGTACAGTGTGAAATTGGTGCCTCAGAAACTATAAAAGTTAGGAGAACGGTTAAATGGGGAAACTAAAAGTTTTATGCAATTATATTGGTAATTTAATTGTGATCATGGTTTAATTATAACTGTTATGGTTCTTGAGACATCAACATTTTCAGAGCATCTTTTCGTGCAACTGATCTCTTTCCTTGAAACTAACAAACTCTTTAGTGACCACTAATAAGGTTTTAGGAAGAGAAGTTCAGCAGGTGATCTTCCTTCATATTTGACCCAAGTTTGGAACAATAAATTAGACAATCCGGTAAAACAGTTGTAGTCGCTTTAGATATCTCAAAAGAGATTAGTTGCCAAACTTATCTCATTTGGGTTAAATGGCACGCACATCAACAGGGTGTCTAGTTTCCCTGATCAAAGACGAGTACATGTCGTGGTTGATGGCTTTTTTTTTGACAAGACGTTTACATTAACGCGAGCGTGCCACAGGGCTCAATTACAGCGCCTGCACCCTTTCTGTTATACACCTTCTATCTTAAACCAAGACATTTAAGTCACGTATTCTTGAATGGGAAAGTAGTAATCTAATTAAATTTAATGCTAATAAAACTTGATGTTGCCTTGTGTCCGCTAAAAACGTGGATCATTTACTGTTGTAAGTATGAATGGCTGAGATCTGAAATTTTCAGATTTTATTATTAGTTTGGGAATAATTGTATCTTCAAGGCTATCATGGGTTGACCATCTTTTGCCAGCTACTAAGTGAAATTGGCTTTCTGTACAGATCTGAGCAGTTATTTGCCTCCCAACAACTCTTTCTGCTGTAGGAGGCCCAAATTTGAGCTCATCTAGAATGTAATTCTCACCTTTGAGCTGGTGCTGCCCAATACGCTCTTGATATCGTATTTAAGAAAGAGCTATTAGGCTTACAAATGACGCGTTTTTAACTTCTGACATACTGTCCCTTGAGTATAAAAGAAAAGTTTCAGTTCTTTATTTGTATGATATGTATTACAATGGCTATTGCGCTACCCAATTCATTGTTTGGTACCATCCCAGACCACCGTTGCTGGGAATACTCGGTTCGTTCATTCAAATCATCAATATGCTGTACAAATCTCCAAACGGGCCCGATATACATTCTTCTACGCGATTTCTAAATTTCTGGATGATCTCTCTAGTTCTTATTTTCCTCTCATTTATGATATGAAAAATTTAAGGTAGCTTGGTAGTTCAGTACCCTCCTGTCCATCTTCTTAAGTGTTTGTGAGTGCTTTAGCCTATTCTGGACCGCAATTATTAAAGAAAAAAAACGATATGCCTATCTCTTTACTACTCAAAAAGTGTGTGGTAAAATTCATCCCTTTAGAACAGCAGATAATTTGTTTATAACATAAACCTAAAGTAATTTGACCATAAAAATCGCAATTAAAAGACAAGTTACAGAAAGGCCTAATTCAAGTAAAGCGAATTTTTCCTTGGGCATTTATCCTTCTTTGTAACTATGCAGAAAAGTGCACGCACCTGAAGGCCTTACGTTTAAATTTTATAGAGTTTTTTACTCAATACTTTAGTACACAGACAAGGGGTACACTCTAGAAGGAATTATTCTTTACTTTTACGACTAATAGGAAAACAAAGTTAAACGTGCTTTGATACTCTGTAGGAATTGGTGATATAATTTTATGTTCGCAAACATTGCAAAATGTTATGTTGCTCTTTCTAGCTCAATATGTAGTAAAACCTCATGCTAAAATCGTATTTTGATATCTTAAGCCGTTTAGGAGTAATTACAAGGACGAATTGTTTTAGGCTAAAAAACATTATCCTTAAATTAAATTAGATAACATAACGTTCTTGTGGTAATAACTTTTTACAGAACATTTTTAAATTACATCAATAAAATAATTAGTATGATATTTTAATAAACGTAAAAAGGAATTAAATATTTTTTTTGTCTCAGTTGTTCGAAATTCTTGTCAATATGCACATTTGGCATTTTTTTAATACAACTGTGGTAACGTGAGGAATCATATTTGATATTAATTAAAACATTTATCCTTTTGGTGTATTTTTATTTATTTTTTATATAAATCCAACGTTTTGATAACAGTAACAGTTATAATCATAGATGTACTTTGACATCTCAATTCGGGTCATTATGACCCGGGAGACTATAGTTGCCGTTTTATTGTCGTTAAATTGATATAACAGTAAATAATAATAAGAAATAAGATGTAGTGTTTATTATTTATTACATTTTATTAGGTTATTTTATTTTTATTACATATTATTATAAATGTTATGTAAAGAACATCTGTAACAAACAAAGTACACCCACGTACCACACAAAATTAAAAATTACCGAACGCGTTTCGATAGCTCCGCTATCATCATCAGCGGTCGACTATGGCGGACTAAAGAAAATTTCCAACATGCTAATCTTGTGAAAGTGAAAGTGAAAGTGAAAGTTATTAAAGTTTAATGAGTTCTGAGTAGCCTAAAGGTCCTTGATCATCATTATTCATTAGAATTTGTTTGTTTTGAAGATCTCTAAACTTTCATAACAATCAAGTTCGTGCTTATTACTAACATGTTTGATTAATGAAAGCTCATCTACTACATGATTTTTATCAAACACATGTAGGGCTACGGCAGATTTGTCCCAACGTTTGTATTTTATATGAGCTAAACTTTCTTTAAAAGCGAATTTTGATAGGTCGTTTAGTTGTTCTCACATATATTTGTTCACAATTTGTGCAATTAATTTTATAAATTCCCGACCTACCCTGCTTATCCACTTTATCTTTTGGATTTTCTAAAAGAGTTTGCAAACTATTATCTGAAGTAGTGACTGTTTTCAAATTAATTTTGAAAAAGATTTTAGGTAGACCTTTTGTATAAGCAGGTTAGTTTGGTAACTTTACATAATTTGTTTGTATTTGTTCTCAAGCGTTACCTGATGTAGTTACGTTCCTAATCCTCATCCTATGTGTTTGTTTCCTAACTATATTCATAACCACTTCATCTGAAAACCCATTGTATGCAGCAATTTCTTTAATAGTGCGCAATTCTTTATTATAATTTTGAACTGAAAGAGGAAAATTAAGCAATCTATGAACTAAAAAGTTAATAGCCGCGAGTTTATGCTGTCTACAGTGATTTGAGTCATTTGTTTTGAATCTTTTAGTGCTAGTTTCCTTAAAGTAAATATCTATATCTAGTTTACTACCATTTCTTGTTACCAGAGTACCAAGGAACGGGAGACTGTCATTTGCCTCTATCTCATAGGTAAATTTGATCGTCGGAAATTTAGAATTTAAAGTTTCTACAAAGTAAACGGTGATAAGCTATTGCCCACTGTCGTACCATGTTCTTGCTGGAAAAATTGATGGCTAATTTTGAAAAAGGTTTGTTTCATACACAAATCTGTTAATTTAAGAAAATCTTCTCCTTCTCTATCGTCCAAATGGTTTTGTTTTAAAACATCTTCTAAATAAACTAAGGTTTGATCTATTGGAACGCTCGGAAACAGTGAACAAACGTCGAATGAGACTAAAATTTCATTTTCTGTAAGTTCAACATTTTAATTTTATCAATAATTTGAATTTGAAGAGGGACAAAAATTACATCTTTTACGCTTGGTTGTGGTTGATTGTTCCCTTATTTCGGCATTACTGGTTGAAGAACGTGACTTTATAACCATTTCAGCTGTAGGAATACATCGAGGGATACGTTTTCTATCTTGCAATAAGGGAGTGATCATGTAATTACCCAGTTCTTCAAGAAATAGTAGCCGTTTTGTAAATTTTCCAGTATTCCAGGTTGGAGTTACTTCGCACCACAGAACATAAGCGTTATAAGCTGAAACGTCCATGATATTGTAAAAGATAGTTATTGGCCATCTTTTAGTTTGCCGTCTGCATATGTATGTCATTATTAACTTGTCTAACGTGTCTACAGCTCCTTTAGCTTTGTTGTAATCTAAAACCATAAACGGCTTTTCATGATCTTGGTTATACACTCCGTTGTCGTGGTGCATGGTGCTCATGAGCGTAACATTTTTATTCCGTTTGGAAATATAGCAAACTATCGACGTGTCCTTGGTAAAGTAAAATTTTGAAGAAAGAACTTCTTTCCTGTTGCAGGCCAATGCGGCTGGCAATTCAGGCTTATTTCTGCAAATAGTGCCAAACATGGTTATTTTCTTTTCAATGGGACCTCCCCCAGATCGTACGAGGTAAACAAATTATCACACGTTACTCTGTGACATTTTAGACCATAAGTAAGGACTAGCACAACTCTTTTACCTTGACCCCTCTCTGGAGGTTCACCTTCTTGTTTCCCGAGGTAAACTTGCATGTTATATGCATAAGCAGCTACAGAGTCGCATAAAGTCTTAATCTTGTCTCCGTATTTAGCAGGTTTATGTGCGATGTACTGTCGAAAAGTACAACGGCCTCTAAAAGGTACCAGCTGCTCATCTATTGTTACATTTTCGTGAACATTATTTATCAGTTAGGGGTCGTTGTGGTAGAATTTTTTTTAATCGTCAAAGCGAATTATTCGTGCAATTACATGAAATCGTTGTAGGGACATCGTTGCTGTGAATATTGGACGACCTACATTTCCATACCACAAACTGGCTGTTGACTCTCTTATACACTCCAGCTAGAAGCAGTAGGCAAAAATATGCTTCTAACTAATGTTAGTTCTTGAAACGTGTCGCCACAGAGTCTTTTGCCTTCTAAATTTGAATTTTTCGCAATTTTGGACGTGAAAGATACTTTTAACTTTTAACAGTTTATTAAATTTTTAGATTTTACAATGTTTGATAATATAATGCAGAGTGCAATCTAATATACAACACAAAGCGTAAAATATAAAAGATATACAAAGAATCTTCTTGTCGTGCGCTGTTCAGGAATATGCTTCCTGTAGGTTGTAGGTTGATGTGTGGTGTGATGATGTGTATGCCATGTCGGCATCATGTTGTGATATTAGTGGTTCCAAAAAAATTATCCTGTTGTTGGTGGTGTTGATCCTGTGTATTGTGTTGTGCTGTCCTGTTGGCGCTCAGGTTCTAGGTGTTGATGCTGCTGCCTCGGATATCTGCAATAAATAGAAAACGTATAAGTTTGATCCTCATATAGCCTGCACCACTATAGCATAAGTATTGTTGTGCAGTAATAGGATGGGATGTCTATACCGTGAAGCGGTGTAGAACAAGTAGGACGTAGGTTTAGGACAGTGTGAGTAATAATATCGATACTAATACTTATCAGAGGCATCCCTTTCGTGGCCGTTCCGGAGAGCGCTTACCCAAAAAGAGCAGACACCTCCTGACCGTGCGTGAGGATTACTCCCCACAGGTCAGTCGCAGTTGGAACCTTCGCTAGGGCCGCTTCCACCTTGCGGATGACAGGTGAGGCCTTCGTCATATCTAGGTCTGCAAGGAGACCTAGAATGGCGTCTAACCCTCAAGCAGGAGGATCAGGCATTTTCACGTTAGCGGCTCTAACCGCCTTCGGTACTTCTACTCTCTTGCTCCTGCTTGCCGTCGCGTTGGCGTAACTAACTCCGGACCGGCGTTAAGAGGGTGCCGCTGTCGGCGGTGTACTCTTGTGTTGGGGTTGTGCGTCGGTATTCTTCCGCTGGGGCTGCAGGAGACGTGAGAACTTCGTATATCCCCGGAAGTTGGCCGGATGATCACCACCACAGTTCACACAGTTATCCCGTTCGGTACGGGGTTTAGTGCAATCGCTGGAGTGGAGATTCCCCGTGCACTTAAGACAGCGCGCCGCCGCTCTACAGCAACGCTGTGCGTGACGAAATCCCTGGCAATGGTGACACTTCCCGATGCCCCATTTCCGCCTTAAGTCTTCGATGGAGATACGAAGTCGAACCACGTGCTCCACCAGCCGGACCCTCTTCTGTTGGGAGTATCATCAGCAGAAGCGGAATCGGTCTTCCTTGCTTCTTCATCCTGAAACAAGAAGTGGTATTAATACCGGGTAATATCAAGTAGCTCGGAGAAAACGTCGTTCTCGGAGATTTCTACAGGCAAACCCCGCATAACCACCTTAAACGTACGTTCACTCATTGCCTGATAGGTATGGTACGGCGTACCATGCCTATCGATATACCGCATCAGCCTGTCACGGTCCTTGGCTGTGACAGGCTGTATCCTGCATCTCTCGGCAACTGCCTTCGCGCGGGTGAAGGCAATCCCTCGTCGGTCCAGTTCACGAGAGAAGGATGCCCAGTTCTCCTTCTCGCGAAGGATTACCGCCGGCACCCTCTTTCTGGTAACGGCGGTTTCTATAGCTTTCGGGCGGTCTATGGTGTCTGCAAGGGCCTGGTAACCGGGAGGGGTAGCCGGTGTAACTTCTGATGCCTTCTTGTCTTTGTTTTTATTGTCCTTACTTCGTTTTCTTGTAACGTCATAGCTGCTGGTCGGCGCAGGGATCTCGTGCGAGGCTGCGCGTTGCTTGTTGTCGGTTCTAATCAGGCGCAGTAGGTCCAGGAGGAACCGTTACCTGGCGTTGGCGGGAGGCGGCGCTGTGGTTGATTCTCTCTACCAGACATTGTGATAACGATTCTGGTAAAGGCAGGTCGATTTGTTTTTTTTAAAGCGGTTAAGTTAAGCGAGTTCGCTGTTCAAAACGCAGACAGCGAATGTGAAATATAAAAAGTACGAGGATTTGATATCAATTATTCGTGACGTAGCATACCTTGTTGGCCCAGTAAACAACGAAATAATATTTGCTGCTGATAACCTTCCCGTTTGATGTGTCTTTTCATTCCATACTACATTTCTATCTTTTGAAGTTATGTGATTATTCGTATCAGTTTCATCTGAAATCGTAACTTCCACTTCATCGTCCGATTCGCTATTATATATCTCGGTTTCGGACAGATAGTATTCTTCTTCAGAAACATTACACTATCAGAAACACACAAAGTTTCTCAAGTTCACTATCTGTAAGCACTCTCTCACTACACATTTTCAATAATAAATTTCAATTGTTAGGCATTTCTTATTAGAGTATAGCATAAAGTTTGATGTTTACTACGAAACTAACACACAGGTGCTCACTGGCTGCATTTATACGCGGAGCCACAGACTCTCAACAGGAATAAACTTGTTTACCGGTACGCAAATAACGCATGGAATATGCGCAATATTGCGCAGTAATGTGGCAATATTATGTAAGTTATTTATATTTATGAAAATAAAACAAAACTATTAAAATTCATTCGTCTATGATAATAATCTGTTTCTCGTTCTTCTAATTTGAACCACACAAATCACCGGGTCATATAGACCCAAACACAGTGAGTGTAACAAATGCGTTTAACAAAACCAATTATAATTTTCTAATATCAATTTAGGTAACACCGTTATTAGAGTAATGAAATAAACGTCATGCAGTGGCAACGAAATATTAAATAAATTAACGAATTATGCACATTAGAAGAACGCGATTGGGTCGTATTGACCCGAACACAATAGGAGGGTTAATTATGTGTGATAATCATGAAAGTTTACATATTGATGTATTTGATAGTACATCTGATACACCATGTTCATTTTCATGGTGTTTTATTTGCTTAAATTAGTGATTACTTTATCTTTTATTTAAAAAAAATTGTTAACATTTTTGAA
Organism: Vesta saturnalis; assembly: GCA_036346205.1. NCBI lineage: Eukaryota > Metazoa > Arthropoda > Insecta > Coleoptera > Lampyridae > Vesta > Vesta saturnalis. Next base: position 241,928 of record JARFJB010002506.1, on the reverse strand, counting down.
CATTACCTAACAGTTAGCTTTCTAAAATAACGACGTTGCCTTATTGGTAGAAATAAAGTGTATTGTTATGTTCATGGATTTTTAAAATTATTATGCATAAGCATATATAGTTCAAAGTATTTCTCCTTTAGAATCAGTTAAATTAAATGTGGCGTCCAAAACTGAACAGATGATTGTTCCAGAGATCCGACAACGTTGCATTTAAAGGTATTGAACTGCACTTAGAAAATCAAAATGGAGTTTTCACCGGAAGTAGACGTTTTTAGTTAATTATAAGCATACCAATTTTATAAAATAGTCATATGTCTGTGTGTATGTACAAACAAAATTCTAGAAAAAGGTGAACTAGGTATAAAACTAAAGCACCAAACCAAAACGGTTTGTGAAAGCAGACTAACGATTTTCATTAAAATCAACATTTTGAAATATATTTCGACACTAATTAAAATTCTATTAAAGTACGGTTTCTGGTAAATAGTAAGACGTACGCAAAATTATAACACAAAAAAAAAAGTTTTAAACTGTTGTTTTGTACCTAATAATTATGTTTTTTTGTATATTGAACTGAATTGGTAATGGCAGGGGCGTGCGCAGAATTTGTTCTGGGAGGATATGAAGCAGAAGTTATGCCGGAAGCCGGGGAGGGGGTATGGGCACCCTGAGTTGGTGGGGGTACTCCTCGGAAATTGTCGATAATTTGAACTATAATACACAGTTTTAGCGCTCAGTATCGCCGCTTTCAGTTGGTATAAAACAGTTGCTATTCGTGATGCAGTTTGCAGAAACTGACGAACGGGGACAGAATCAAGATCATCTTATTTTACGGAAAAATAACAGCAATAGCTTAAAAAGCGTAACTCGAAGTAGACAAGGGTATGTTTGGAGATAATGGTGAGGGAAAAAACTGATTTCACTATTCTACAATAAAGTACATAGGGTTAGTAATTAGGTTATAATAATAAATGCCAACAATTCATACTACTTAGGAAGGCTCTGGAGTAGCCGTCGTCACTGGGAGAGTAGCTAACACTTTAATTAAGAAAAATACGCTAGGAAATATTTCACAATTCCATTGATTTAGAGTATCAATTGCCTTTGTAGGTATTCCGTTTCTATTTATAAAAGGTTTCCACTTGATTTGCCAAGTACTGATTTCGGATTCGACGCCTTCTTCAATCTCACTCAAGTAATATTATTATTCTTCAGTAAAAGTATATCCCACGCAGTTTATAGGAATAAGTTTTCTAAGGATGAAATTATATTTTTATGGGTTGTAAACCTTGAATTGAGTTGGTTCAAAAAGTCGTCAAAAATGGCACTGCTATTACCGTTCGATAATTGTCTTCTGGAGAATTTGCAGGAACGTTACAACTGTTACATTTGCTTTGATACTAAACTTGGTATTTTCATTTCTTCGTTTACAGTGTTTAAAATTGATACTGAGTCACGATAAATATTTGAAAAGTAAGAATCCTTATTTTAACGCAGTTATTAAATACAGAGTAAATGATAGATTTCAATAACTGATTTGCTTTCGACGTATTACTGATGAAGGTTCTTCTAAGGCATCCACTATAGGTACAATGATCTCCTTAAATCTCACACGACCATCGTGATTTTCAACTCATCTTGTTTCACATATCGAATTTAATTTCGGGTAAATTTTTTTTTATATTCTTTTAGGAGATATATTGATAAAAGCGCATCCGATTGTATGCTTTCAAAACTAGCTATCATGACAGCAAGATTCAGAGAATATGTCCTACGGATAACGCTTTGAACGCCTTTGAAACGTCTACTCATGGAAGCTGCTCCATCATATCCTTGTTCAAACATGCACGAGCAATCAATATTTAATGAAATTAACAATTCTAATATTTTGTTTGCTATGTTATAAAATAAGTGGTGTAAATAGTAATCGTATAAAAGAATAATAATGTAATAAAAAAATAGAGAAATAAGTTGTCCTAAAACACAAATCGTTAAACTAACTGGAGATACTAACCATTCACCACAAATAATAACTTTGTCCCAGTCGGTAAATTAATATAGGGCCAATCTTTTGATTGGCTAGATTACCACAGAATCTGCTAGCTTACTTCCACCGAACATCAATATAAAAAAATGCAATGTAACACTAATAAAATGATCTCGAACGCCAAGTTATTTTTTAATTCTGCTCGGAATAACTAAACCGAGTTTTACACTAAAAATTTTATCAAAATGTAAAAAAATAAAAAATATACAACTATGTTTATTAACATGTAAAATTTAGGGTTAAATAAAATAAAACTAGCGTTAAATTACTAACTAATGGTTATAAATACCTTTTTGTAAAATTTTTGTACACAAACTTTTTAATAACCTCTGGTATCTAAATGTTTACGAAACGGTCAACCAAGGTGATGTCATCCTTGCACCATTATTGCGCAATATCTTGAAATAATGCTTTATGTTGTAAACCTCACCCTTAAACGGAATTTTATTTCTTGTAAATTTCTTCTTGAAATTTTGAATGCAATATTTATTGCAATATTTTGAAGTTTTGAATGCAAAAATTGCAACCATAAAATGAAAGCGTACGCAACAGTAAAATTAAATGCGTACTTAAATGGTAATAAAAGTGTAAATCAAAGTGAAAGTGAAATAAAAGTAAAATAAAAGTGCCTGAAAAGAGCAAATGTTTTAATTTTTAGTATTAAGAGTTAAATTATCTTACCATCAAATTAATGACACTTTCACACAAAATTTAGGGGAAAACCCAAAAAAATGCTTTCTAACCAAATCAATGTGAAAAAAAATGGAGGCTTTGAAATTAGACGATGTAGTCGTGCGCGAAAGGATTTGCGCAAAGAATTAAGTCAATGATGACGCGTTGTGCGAACATATTGAGCAGGAAATAATTTAAAGTGGCAGTAAGAACCTTTAAGAAATATGCACTATAAACCCCTAAAGAGAAATGCAAATTAAGTTGCCTACCACATACCTATATTTCAATAATTAAAATTTTTTTATATTTACAACAGAACGAATGAAAGACCTTAAATTAAGGTATATTTTAATACAACTCAAAAGGGTTGTTACAATGTTTTCTCCACTGGTTTCCATTAAAGGCACATTTCGTAGAAAATCCTCTCGTAATACATTATTTTTTTGCTTTTCAGTGTAACGTATGCAAAGTAACATCTGTTCCACTCCAGAGATGTCACTTGTTTCGTCAGCTGGAACTGAAAAACATTTAGCGGCAAATATTTTTTGAACCAGGAAATTTTGAATTATTTCACAACAAATGTTTATTAGATCGTTTAGTATGCGAGGGCTAGTGTAAAGAGCGTGTTTGAAGGCACTACTAAAGCGACGTTTCACATTATTCTCACTATTCGAGATAAGTATTCTCAACAAAGCACGAAAATTTCCATCATTTACAGTGAGCTCTTCTGAAGCATTAAAATCTATGGGTCCAGAATCAGAAGTTCCTTGTATCTGCCACATAGTTTAATTACGTCAATTATAGGATTAGTCTCGCTTTATTTTCAATAATGTTCTTTTGTCGAGATGTGTCCAGAATATTTCTTATGTCAAGCAGTTCTGTATTATAGACTCGTATGAAATTATCACCCTTGAGCGCGTTACTGACATGATATTTAATATCAGGATCAACATTATACTTTTCTATGGCCTTATGCCACTGGTTAAAACGACAAACGACAGTCATTTTTGCTTTTGCCCTTTACCTCCAAAATCACTTGAAGAGAAAACAACACAAAATCTACAAAGGGCGTCACCACTGTGTATAAACTAGCCACGGGAAACGATTTAACCATTTCATTTGAAATTTTAAAGGGAAAGAAAACTTTCATCAGGAACCCTCGGAGCTTTTAAAAGTTTGTGTTCAATATCATCTCGCAAAGTCGTATCATTCTTATCCACGTAAAGTCCAACATCCTAGTCGTTAATTTGTTTTTCGGAATTCGGAGGAACAGCAATAATATTTTGTTGAGAGATTGAGTTTGTATTAGGTACATCACGCCCAATTGACTTTCGAAACTGAGCCTGAAGCCGAGGAACTAATACCATCATCTTTGCTCGAGTTATTTTCATTTTTGGATTTTCTAGGATGAAGAAAAGATGATAACGTAGATTGTGTTTTAGTTATTATCCGTTTTATAACAGAACTAAATAAGTCTGTAATGAGTAAATTAGCCTTGATAATGTTTCAATATTAACTCTTGAGTGGTGAAAGCCGGTCCCACCCACCCACTACACTTTATTGGCTAATTATTTTTCGTGGTAGAAGAGGTGGGTCTGTGTCGCTCTAGGTACCTTCCTAACAGTATGCGATTGACCTTACAACGAAGTGGTAGTGTCCTTTGATTTATAGTTTTAATTCTGTAACTGAATTCGGTTTGTCAGACCGACGTTACCACTAACGTTATTATATTATCGCTTTTTTGAAGGTTTGTAAATTTGTTTTTGTGGTAAGTGATATCAAATAAATCAATATTATTATGGTATAAAGCTGATAATCTTTGTAGAAAATGGGCGCTTACGAAAAACAACAAAAAATTGCTTGAACTTATGAATAAAGTATTAAATGATGAACAAGAAGAAGTGATTGATGGCGACACTGAGGATGACAGAGCACTAGATTATGTAGACCTTCAAGAAGAAGGCTCTGACACAGAATCTGATGAAGTAGATTTGGAGGAAACTAAAAATGTTTCAGTTTTCATTTGGGAAAAAACACTCACCTTGTCCAGCTGTAAGAACTCGAGCTAAAAACATTACTAAATTAAAGCTACCTTCAGTTGCGCCCAATTTACGGGGAATAAAGGATCCTTTAGAAATTTGGAGAAATTTTATTACTGACGAAATGGTAAATATAACAGTAGATCAAACAAATGCACATTTGGAATCGGTAGTTGATCAGTACCAACGTGCAACATATACGCGACCGACAAACAAAGTTGAAATAGAAGCTCTCTTAGGTCTACTATTTCTAGCTGGTGTCAAAAAATGTGACCATCTAAATGCAGAAGATCTATTCAAGTCCAACGACACGGTTCTCGAAATTTTTCGACTTACAATGTCATTATAGCATTTCCGTATCCTTATAGGTCATCTTCGATTCGATGGTATTACTACTAGAGAAGAAAGGCGTAAGTTAGATAAGCTTGCACCTATTAGGAAGTTGTTTGACATGCTCGTAACCAATTGTAAAAACAATTATAATTTGTGTCAACAGGTGATAGTGGATGAAAAGCTTGAACCATTTCGTGCGTGCTGCGGCTTCCGACAATATATACCACTAAAACCAAACAAGTACAGCATCATAATATTTGCGTTGTGTGATGCTAAGATGGTTTATACATATAACTTGGAAGTATATGTCGGCAATTAGCCTGATGGGCAGTTTTCTCAAAGTAACAGCGGAATGGCGATTGTAGAACGTTTATGTGAATCAATCTACAATCCTAACAGGAATGTCACTGTGGACAGATGGTTTACACGTGTCGATTTAGCTAAAACCTTACTTGATCATAGACGAACTACCATGGGAACCATACGGGTATGGTGCGGATTTGGGAAAGATTGCACTTTAGTGTCGTAAATTTCAACTTGTCATGATGATGACAAAATTGATTCTGACACTGGAAAACTAGTAATTATTAAAAGTTTTGTTATGAAGGAATAAGTTCCAAAGTTAATATGTGATTAAAAAATTATATTTAGAATTTACATCAGTTCTACATACATAAAGGCAAAATTTACATCGATTGGGGATTGTATCTCGATAGCGCAGTTGGTTAGCGCTGTACTAGTAAAGTACAGGTCGTATGTTCATATCCTACTCGAGGTAAACTTTTTATTTATGTATTTAATAAAATAAATAATAATCTTTAATTACATAGTAAGTATTTTAGATTATAATCAAACAAAAGCGGGCGTGGATGCAGTAGATCAACTGCGCTCGAATTATAGTTGCGCAAGAGGTACTAGAAGATGGTAAATGGTTTTCTTTTATAGTATTCTAAATATATCTGCTATAAATACCCAAGTGATAAATGTGGAAAGCAGCTTCCTGACACCAGAATTCCACGACGCCAGTTTCTAGAAAATTTAACATTAAGACTAATATATAGTCACCTTCAGAGCCATCTCAAACAAGAGTAAAATCTTTAATATAAATGGTATCGGTTTCTGAGACCGACGTCACACTTTTTGTTTCACCTGAGCACCTCACTACTGGGTGGGTTAAGAATATATAAAATGATAACTAAATATCCTTCAAAAAAATTTTCAAATTAGATTACAAACTAATTTTGTATATCGGCATTTCACATAATGTACCTATGTAAATATTTCCATTAAAAACTCTTGTGACATCATTGTACATATATTTCAGAACAAATTTAATTTTTAAACGGTGTGTAATTATGGATTAAAATGTCGATGAATAATGCTTAATATCTTGAAGCATTTACATCAAAAGCGCCTCTCGTATTTCAATAGACTTTATATTTCGCTCTTTACAAAAGATTCCTGAAAATGGTTTCTATATTGAAATGTGCTGAAATTAGCACTGTTCTTTTACTTTATTATACATTGAATTTCCATTCAGGCCGAATCAGCGAAGAAATGGTATTCACGGTTAATTACGCATAAAACATTTTGTTTTAGGGAATAATGTTCATAAAAATGTATAAAGTTTTCATTCCTTTACTATTTTAATATAGGTGTTTTGTTAAATGTTTGTTTATAATTCAGACACATAGGTACCGGGTGTAAATCAAATAGGGGCCACCCCTGTAACTTTTGAACGGGTCGTTAGATTTTGTTTAAATTTTGGTGGGTTATATTAGCGCCAGTTTGGGATTTTTTACATAAAAAAAACTATATGGTCGACTTCCGGTTTCACCGAAAATGACGCAAAAGTTGAAAATTTAAATGTATGTTTTCACATATTTGGATTTTTGGGCTTCAAATACATACAGTGCATCTGTCAAATGTCAACTCAGGAGCCATTTTAATTTTATTTTTTAAACATTTTTTTAAACTTTACATCATTATGACGTCATCTAAATTATAGATAATTGGCGTACAATTACGCCACAATATTATTTTTCCTAATAATTAATTTTTGTAAAGATTGTTAACGGTCAAATTTAAAAATTACGATTTTTTAACTAAAACTCACTGTTCCCAATAGAAGCATACATGGGTTACCCTGTATATTAAATAGCTCTTTCAAGTACTAGTAAAACGATATGCTTAGTTCCTAAATAAAGCAGTAATTTTTAATTTTCTAATTTTTATTAACTCAACATGGTCCTGAAGCCGACTCTGTCAAAGTAAAATGGCGTTTGAGTTGACATTTGGCAGATGAACTGTATATACCTAAAGCCGTAGAATCCAAACATGTAAAAATACCCAGGGAAATTTTCAGCTTTTGTGTCATTTCCGGTGAAACCGGAAGTCGGCCATATTGTTTTTTTTATGTAAAAAATCCCAAACTGGCACTAATATAACCCACCAAAATTTGAACAAAATTTAATGACCCGTTCAAAAGTTACATGGGTGGTCCCTATCTGATTTACACCCCGTATAACTGTTCACTGCCAGATGCTTTGATTATAGTAATAATTATAGTCAAAGGTAATAAATAAAATTAATAAAAAGTTGATTGAATGCTGCCAAAGTGCCCATCCCGATCTTTGAAATCACCGATAAATGTTTTAGATTCGCTTATGAAACCCAAATGGGTTTTATAATGTTTCACTTTATTAAACTGAATATTTTTTCTTTACTTACTTTTACTAGTGACAAGTAAAATGTAGCCAACATAACAACAAACACACAAGACAATCAAGTATGACGTCACAGCGTTCAATATTAAACAAAAGAATTTTATCTATATGCGTGAATAAATGACGTGAATTTTCGTAAATACGTCTATCACCCATAAACATTTAACTTTTTAGAAAAACAATGATCAGGTGGCGCGTACTTTATAGTCTTAAATAAGACGAAACAAGCTCAAAATTCTTACTTATTATAACAACGTTCATCTTAATTTTAAACCAAAATAACAATGGCACTTGAATAGACTTACCTCACATCACTAAGACACAGTACGGGATACCTGGATCTCCCTGTCGCTTTCCTCGGCGGGCACGATACTGGCCGCCCTTCACCATCTAAACTCCTTACAACCGCTAAAGTTCTACTGCGTTAGCTGAAGGCTGGATACAATCGCAATCAGCAGGGCTCTACGTAATTTCCTTGGAGTTTTCACGTTATAATCAATATAATCGCCACCAGGTGTGCTTAACTGATACCCCTCAACATTCACGTTCGTTTACTAACCTCTCCAAATTACTAAGTCTGTAACTTATATATATATATATATATATATATATATATATATATATATATATATATATATATATTGGGATACTTTTTTGTTAACATTGCCATATACCTATCTGTATCGGTTTTCAAGATAAAAAATAATTTGTGTTAAATATGGACCAAAACATGACCCTAATTAAATTTAAGTAAATTAGTGATTTCAATCCATGGAATGTTGAAATTTTAGTGAGAGCTTAGATAGACCCGATGTATTTAATTTACACTGACAAATAGACTCCATATCATACAGGGCGTGCTAAAATTACTATTATTTCCGCTATTAATAAAATGAGCCAAAAGTTCGTTTATTTTTAAATAAAACCCCCTGTAAATTACTCAATAAATGGAAAGACAAAGAAAAATGCGATAAGACGATATATCAAGTTCCTATACCTAAATCATCAAGTTTTCTTAATAAAGCCGCTTTTTTGTGAAAACAATTTTTTTAAAGGATTATATGGACGCATTTTGTGATTTTCCAAAATTCGTTGTACGGAATCGTATGGTAGACCAAAGTCTTCTTCTGCACTACGAATGGAAGGTTCTGGATTCGCATAAAAATATGCCAAAACGTTAACAATGTTGTCTTCATTTGAAGTAACAGGTTTTGGTAATGTTGGAGGCGCTTTTAAATTTGAGCCACAGTTAATGAAATTATTTTGTAAACTTACAAACTTCCTCTTGTTCATTGGTGTTAATTCAGGATGCATTTGGTTCTCGCAATGATTTGATCACACTGTCCGTGTAAAATAAATAACTTCATAAGAACTTCGTTTGAATAATCAATATTTGCGTTCATTTTGAGAGATTTGTTTCAAACACCGTCACTAACTGTTTACAGGTTACTTATGAAAGTCATTAAATTAAATTAAATTAAATCCATTAAAAAATTTGTTTTCACAAAAAAGCGGCTTTATTAAGAAAACTTGATGATTTAGGTATAGGAACTTGATATATCGTCTTAAAGCAGTTTTCTTTGTCTTTCAATTTATTTAGTAATATACACGGGGTTTTATTTAAAAAAAACGAACTTTTGGCTCATTTTATTAATAGCGGAAATAATAGTAATTTTGGCACCCCCTGTATGATATAGAGTCTATTTGTTGGTTTTAATTAAATACATCGGGTCTATTTAAACTATCACCAAAATTTCAACATTCCATGGATTGAGGGCACTAATTTACTTAAATTTAATTAGGGCCATGTTTTGGACCATATTTAACACAAATTATTTTTTATGTCAAAAACGGATATAGATAGGTATATGGCAATATTAACAAAAAAGTATCCCAATAAAAGGGCGATTCTAAAAATGTATTAATATATGGGGTGTTCCGCTTAAAATAATAAAGTTGCTAGAAGTTTTTGGTGTAGGCGGCAACATCGCAATGCTGAAAATATTTTACATCGATAGAGCATTACCGGTTATGTAAATGACCAAATTTACAGAAATATCCTATGTCTCGTTCTCCATAAACGTCTAACCTACCATCGACCATGAATCACCCTGTATATTTAAATAAGACATGTTTTCTTGGAAACTTGTGTAAATAAACGTACAAATTAATTTAACGTTTCGGAACGTCCTTTGTTCCCTTTGTCAAGAATTTATTTTGACAAGTACAGAATATGAAACAACTAATTTAAATTTAATCTGGACGAGTGTGTTTGACTTCGGGTAGTTGGTCTAGTACATGATGTAGAGGGTGTAGAAGTGGGGACGCCGGGAATAATTGCAGCATAGGTGTTTGAAATTTCTGGAGGATTTTGAGATGGTTGAAATCTCGAATCAACTTGTTTAATGATATTATTCCAAATTTGTGGCGTTCTAGAAGTGTCATCTCGTTTATTGAGGGCGTTCGGTCTTCTTTCAATTTCAAATGCTAATTCTTTCTTGTAAGGTATATAGAGGTGTAATTAAACGGATATTGTTGGTGTTAATTTGGTGTCCTGTATCTAAATGATATGCAGCCAAAGACGATGATGGAGTGTGCTGTTTAATTGCTAGTTTGTGTTCATCGGATCTCACATATAATATTCTATTAGTTTATCCGATATAAATTTAATCGACAGTTGTTGCACGGTATCGCATACACTCCTTGGTTTTCATTGGGAATGTTGTCTTTGGGGTTTCTTAAAAGTTGGGACAAAGTTGAATGTTGTTTGAGTATCGGTCTCAAGTCGTTTTTGGAAAATGTCTTTGCTATTCTGTCTGTAATTCCTTTTATATAAGGTAGAATAATAAGAATCTTGCGTTCATTGTTCGTGGTCTTCTTACTTCGTTGGTAATTCTCAATATTTCTTGATTTTTGTATCCATTTTGAAGTAATATTTCTCTGCCCTTTTAGAATTTTCGTCAGATAAGTGGTAAGGGCGATACATCAAGGATTTCATAACGCTACGTGATTGACCAGAATGGTGATGCAAAGGAGAGTTCAAATATCTATTCGTATGAGTTAGTTTCCGATAAACTCTGTCTATAAATTTACCATTAGGAAGTTTTGTTATCAGGGTGTTCAAAAAAGGGAGTGAATTATTTTTCTGCAACTTCAATAGTAAATTTGATGTTGTAGTGAATCTTGCTAATGTGTCCTAGAAAACTGTTCAAGATTCCTTTTTCATGGGGCCAAACTACAAATGTGTCGTCAACATAACGAAACCAACATTTAGGTTTTAAATCTGCAGAATTTAAAGCAGTGGTTTCAAAATGTTCCACATACACATTGGCAAAAGCTGGAGAGAGTGGCGAACCCACAGGTGCTCCTTGAATTTGCTTGTAGAATTGTCCTCTACATGTAAAATAGGTTGAGTGCATGCAGTGGTTTATCAATTTGAGTATATCTTGGTTTATTCAGTGTTTTTTTTCTAGAATTTTCATCGTGTCTTCAACAGGTGAAAAGTGACGTAATGTCGATGCTAACTAAAATATCATTTGGAGCCAAGGGTACAATTTTGAGTTTGTGTGGAAATTAATAAGAGTTTTTGACGTAGCATTTTCACAAATCGGTTGAATAATTTTTGCTAGATAACGAGCAAGGTCATGATCGGAGAATTGAATCCACTGACGATAGGGCGCAATGGCCAGTTTTCCTGATGTATTTTTGGGAGTCCGTATATTTTGGGGATTCTTGAACTCTTCTCTCTTGGAATTAGTTTCTGTTTTGTTTCTATTTCTAATTTTGTAGAATTAATCATAGATTTTGTTTTTTTCTATGCAGAATTGTACTGATTTTTCTTATATTCTGAAGAAGTTAACAGTTCAGACATTTTGTGATGATAGTCTTTAGAGTATAAAATAGTGTGGTTGAGTGGTTTAAAAAATTTAATAAATTAATGTGTGTTAAATGTTCTATTAAACAAATCGTTAAACTAACTCGAGATACAAACCACTCATCAAAAATAATGCCTTTCTCCTAGTCGCTTGATTAAAGTAGGGTGGTTCATTCTTTTGATTTGCTTCATTACCACAAATTCTGCTCGATTACTTCTACTGAACATCAATATAAAAACTGCCATGTAACACTAATAAAAATGATCTCGGACGCCAAGTTATTTTTTAATTATGCTCGGAATAACTAAATCGAGGTTGTTTACAGTAAAAATTCTACCAAAATGTAAAAAAATAAAAAATATACAAACTATGTTCATTAACAGTTAAAATGATAGGGTTAAATAAAATATATCTTAAAACTAGTTATAGCCTTAAATTACTAATTAATTGTTATAAATACAAATACCTGTACAAAATATAATAAATCTTCTTGAGAACCCCTGGTATTATAAAAAATGAATGCGGAAATGCAAACCAAGGTGATGTAATCCTTGTGTCAATGTTGCACAATATATTGCAATAATAATGCTTTACGTAGTAAACCACACCCAAAATGGAATTTTATTTCTTATAAATTTGTCTTCTTGAAATTGAATAAACCAATATCATCTTTCCATCAAGTCAATGGCACTTTTCACAAAATTTAGGTGGAGGCCCAAAAATTGCTTCCTAAACAACACATCATTCATTAGGAAGTGAACAAATGGACGCTTTGGAAGTTAGAAGATAACGCCTGCGCGAAAATATAAGCAGAAAAATAATTTAAAAGAAGTGGCAGTATAAACTTTTAAGAAGATATGCACTTAAGTTACACCAAAATGCAAATTAAGTTGCCTACCTCATACCTATATTTCAATAATTAATAATTTTTTTCTTATATTCACAACTAAACGAACGAAGAACCTAAATTACGGTATATTTTAATATAACTCAAAATGGGTTGTTACAAGAGTTGGCAATGACAGTAGCGTTTCCTTTGACCGCGGGTAGTGTTAATATTTGGTCGTCGTTTTTGATCTGGTTTAACATTTGGAGGTCTTGTTTGGTGATATTCTGTTTGGGAAGTCTACAGTTCTTAAGTATGTGTGCTACGTTGAGCCTAACTTCGTTAGCGGCCGCAGATTCTGCATCCTTTAAGGCGTACTCTACGTTGGTAATGATGTTTTCTACGGAAATCCGTTTAAGAGTGATGGCAAAATTAAACCCTTAGTGATACAGTTCTAACTGTTTCGATAAGACTTACAGTTATCTTCGTTAGTAGTAATATAATCTTTCAGGATAGTTCAAGATGTTTAAACATCTTAAAAATTTCTAAAATATTATATTACTACTGATGAAGATAACTGTACGGGTTATCAAAACGTTTAGATTTGTACAACATAATTGCAAATATACACCATTAAAAACCCTGAAAAGCTAAGTATTTGAAATATTAGAACCTATTTATTTACAGGTAGTCCTAATTGTGAAGGTTTTCGGTGCACGTCGGCGCGAAGTTGTCTATTAACTCTATATCATTCGATACAAGGTATATTACGTTATGACCACCAGGTGATGACACCGTATATCGCCTATTTCTTAAACAATACGAAGGAAAACGTTTCAATCAAGGAATAGTTATGAATACGATTGGTAAAGTACCTACAAACATTGCTAACAACTGGCATTTAGCCGACCATAGGTTATACATCGGTGATAGTTTACGCCGTGCCGTGCTACACTTCCAGTCAATAGAGGAGGCGATATCGTGCCCTTGAAGCGTGATGGAGACTGAAAGAGTCCTTTACAGCTGAAATTACGAGTAAAGCTGAAGCGGCAAGAAATCTTGAGCGTAATAAGACCAATCACATATTGTTGACTCTCAAACACACATAATTTTAAACTCTAACCTTTCATTATCATTACGAATTGTTATAAAAAAAACTGCAAAAATGATACCTTTAGTTTCCATTCAATAGTCTAAGCTTATAAAAAATTATGACTGTATTTATTTAGTGCATGTGTTGGTACCTGCTTGTTACTGCTTGGTAGTAGAAAAAATCTGATATGTAGGGCGAGCGCAAATTCATTGCCGATATTGAGAGATTTCCACGCTGCGTTGCGCGTCAACATTATCTCTCAATCCGTGAAAAATAATTTTGCGTTCATAAGTAGCTATTCACACGACCTTTGTGACTCTCAGCCTTTAAGCAACTCACCGCTACCTAGTTCGCTTTCTAAACGTGCGATACAAATGTGTCATATGTTGTGACGTGCCAAGTTTTGTCTATCATTACTTGAATTCAACTTTTGGATGTGTGTAAGCATACTTACATTATTTTCGAAAATTTAAGCATATTATAGCATTTTTTCTTTTAGTAATTTAATTTTGGTGGGTATTTTGATATTTTCTTATTAGTAAATATAATTAAGAATGTCAGTGTATATGTCTTTCTCGTCTACAATGGTTATTTAGCCACATCAATTTTTACTTTCTTGCTCAACAAGAAAGTATTGGGGTCGAAAACAAATCGAAAAAAAAAGTTGCGTTATTTTGATGTTTTACGACTCCCTGAACCCGAAAACACATTTTAGAAAATTTTTCAAAATGTTTGTGTGCGTGTGTGTGTGTGTGTGTGTGTGTGTGTGCGTGTGGGTGCATGGGTGCGTGTGTGCGTGGGTGTGTGTGCGTGGGTGTGTGGGTGCGTGGGTACGTGCATGCGTGTGTGTGCGTGTCTCTGTGTGTCTGTGGTCTGTGGTCTGTGTAGTTTGCTATCGTAAAGCTTTGCGAAACGTTTAGTAATATTTTATATGCTTTTATAATTAATCAGCAGGTATTATTTTAGTTTACTAATATACAAGTAAATACAGCTGCTGTGTTATTTGCTAAGCTTATATTTGGTATTAATGTACAACTTTCTCATTTTTTGTTGTTTTAATAATCTAAAAATGAGTAGCACTTGACATAGTTATCTGATGTGGTGTTTTCCCACTTGGTGAGTTCCCCTTACAGCATCGAACATAAATTCACTGAAAACCACACCTTTATCATGCTCTAAATCTAAGACCTCATTTCAATCAGCATCCCACTCACTGAATTACCTGTTTCCTTATTAAATTTTAAAATTGCATTGTCTACTTGAGTAGTTAATGGGGATTCATATGAAAATGATCTTATCTCTTTGTCTTACTTACCTGTTTCCTTATTAAGTTTCAAAATCGCATCATACATAGGATTAGTATATTATTTTATAAGGAGCTTAAGTGACACTTTTTGTGGCGAATCTGTAGGTTTGACGGACTCACTACGTTCGTCCCGTAAATACAGAGTGTTCCTAGGGAGGTAGCTTTTTCTTAAAATTAGTGAACTATACAGAATACACAGGGCATTGTCTAAGGAGAACCTCAGCTACACTGTTGGTGGACGGCGGCGCAGATTTAATGTGCTTGAAGCTCTATGGTGGCTGGAAATACAGCACTGTAGCTGAGCGTTATATTGAAGACTCTCTAGCAACAAAAAAAGAGGCAGCCTTGAAAATTTTTGCACCTAGTACAAGCGCTACGAGTACAGAAGTTCATATAGAAGAGGAAGAATTAAAGACCGTTTCCTTAGAACGCAACGAGACCTTCACTGTTACCGCTGGCGGATTTTATTTTGGAGAAAATGTTAGTTTTACTCATTGTACTTTTAATCTTTATAACTCTAAGCAATAAATTTGTTTTCGTTGTTTTCCAAATTGGGTGTTTGAGTTATTTACTTACATTACTTTTGCATCCGCTGCGAGGGAATGCAAAAGACTTTTGCAGCCGCTGGTGAAAATGTCAAACTTTAACGTTGTTAGGTGAAGTTTAAAATGTCGTCTTTTATTGATGTCTGAAGAAAAAATATATTATTAATTGTTTATTGTACGTAAAAAAAGTACCTTACTCATTGTTCAAATAAATGTAAATGTATATTTCCCACTCCATTAATATGGGGATCACATAAATATTTCCATATTACGAAAACAAGTTAGTTCTTCGGAAATATTGTAAGCGCAGCAAAGCTATTGAAAACATTCGCATTTTTTGTTACATGAACATTTGTAATGGAAGTGAAAAAGTGGAAAACCCGTTATTCGTTATTCTGGATACAAGTTCAACTTAAAAGCAAAGAACAAAAACTTTTAGATGAATTTGTATACAGAGGATTTGCGCAGGAGCGATTGTCATTGATGAAGTAAAATCAAAAGTCATAAGTGACAAAAACTACAGTTCCACGTATTGCAAAAAATGAAGTTGATACGTGTTTATATATCGTCAAAAAAGATAAAGAGAAGAGGTTACAACAGTGTCGCAGATACATCGTCAAGAGATGATGATGGATAGGGGTAGACGCTTGGATTTCGTTACATGCATTATATAACGAGCGACATAAATCGCTAAGCATTAGCTTGCTTCCAAAAAACCGAGTGGATATATTATGAAAAATTATGTTATTATTAACAATGGTATGGAAGACAGAATCCTTATATTGGTAATGGACATAGGTCACTTATTGTCTGGAGGTCCTTGCTTCATATTCGATGGGATTTTTCAAAACTGTATTCACTGTTTCACGAATTATACACAATTCACATTGATATTGCTAGTACAGAAGAAAGAACAAATATTATTCCTGCCGTATACGCTTTGCCACCTGACAAAAAGAGGTGATGTATTATACAAACGACTTCTCTCCATTAAAAAACAGTCCATAAACAATGTATTATCGATCTTGAAGTTGCCTTACATAATGCTATAGAAGAAGTTTTCCTGGCTACAGTTATCAAAGAGTGTAATTTTCATATTGAACAACCTATTTGGCGTAAAGTATAGGGTGAGCCAACGATAGAGTAAAGTAAACTTGTGCTTTATGGGTAAACTTTGTCAAAAGTATTTATCGTATTATATAGCTAGTAAGTGTGCGCATTTTAAAATTATTCTTAACTATACAGAGTACTTCAAAAGAATCAGCGACAATGCTAGTATTTTTAATGGAACAACCTGTATATCATTCGATTTTTGGATTCTACGTATAATTATAAAACTTTATTTATATAGGTTTCATGCATGTAAAATTTATGGGCCGAGCTTAAACCTATGCTCTGAAAAAATAGAGATAAATGCTGCAGGGCGTTCAAAATATATGTTCAAACTTCTGAAACTTGAAACTCAAAAATAACATTTTTCTCAAATAGAGCACCCTGTATATTTTTACGCTATGTTAAAGAGAATGAAAATACTGAATACTAACATAGATATAAATTAATTCTAATAGAAAATATCACAAAAACTTGATATAAAATAAGCGAACCTTCCCAAGCCATTGGATAAGGCAACAGTTACCAATGAGTTCTTCTCAAACTATATTCGAAAAGGCGTCCTTCCTGCTGAATGTATCAATAATTGCCATTTAGTCGTTTTATTATGTTTTGATCCACGTTTCCCAGCAACGTTCTACAAACGTCTCGTATCCCCATACTCGCATGCGGGTTTTCTTCAATATGAAGCAAAATCTCAAGTTATTTTTCTTGGCTACTAGTATTTGTATTCAACACTTTACCAGTACAATTGTATTTTCTATAAAATTTTCAAAAGTGACCTAACAGATAAACCATATCAATTAATTCACTTTTAGAGTAATCTATTATTCGACTGTTAAACACACAAAACGTTCACAATCTTAAATGACTATCAAAATGCAATAACAGTTTGATAGTCAAATATTTGTCATGTGGGAAACTGTTTCCATGGCTACTGCGTATAATCACAAGAAAAACCATTGAAATCTTGAATAACACAGAAAATAAACATAACTCAAAAACAGTGAGAGATAGGTATAGGATTGAAGAATTATCTGGTTTTTCATTTTCTTTAACACATAGTAACAATATACAGGGTGTTCTGTTTGAGAAACACGATATTTTGAATTTCAAATTTCACAGGTTTGAACCTATATTTTTAACACCCGGTAGCATTCATCTCTATTTCTTCTTCAGAACCTAGGCTTAAGCTTGGTCTAAATATGAAAGTTTTTCTAACAAAACACAAGATGGTATATCGGGTGTAAAATGAGTGCGTAATTCTTTCGTTGCTCCGTAACTACCCGAAAATGCAACACCCTGTAGAATTGTAAATATTTAGGTTATGGAAAAGACGCTAATTCACAACTTTTATAGTTCAAGATTTTCTCTATCTAAAATAGTTACCGAGCAACATAAGAGTTACGCACCAATTTTACACCCTGTATAATAATAGTTACACCTGTAGATAGAGAAAATCTTTAAATATAAAAGTTGTGTATTAAATTAAATATTTTAAATTGAACAGCCTGTATATTTTTATTGTCATCAATTGTCTATCTGGTAATATTTTGTTTTGTTAATTAGGATCAGCCGTTACACAGTTACTCAACTTTTTAGGAAAAATATGACGTATGCAAACACAACGAATACAATCCGCAGCGGCCACATTGTGACAGATTAATCAAAAATATTTTGTCAAAGGTTCGTCGAGATCATTTATTGTCATCCGAAAAATCAAACGTTGAATTCCGTTATATAGGGTGTTTGTTACGGTGCAATATCTTAATTTTTTGATTGGCCATAACTCAACTTTCTTTAATGGAACACCCTGTATTTTGTACGTTATTCAGATAGAGAAATAAACTCTCTTTCGACTTTATATTGTTTCCTATACCCAAAGTTGACAAAGAATGCGTTTTGTATAATTAACGTTGCCTGTTGTTTTAAACCTGCCTTTGAGTCTTTCGAAACTAACTTCAGGTGATTGTCTGCTGCCAGGATACTTCTTAGCATAGTTTCGGGATGGAAGAAGACAGGTTCGTTCACATTCCCCTAACACACAGGTCATATTAACACACTCTTCCCAAGAAAAATTCATTCTGATGCACAAAACAGTGAACTTATGCAGCACAACACACAAATGCTCATTTTTGCAGTTACTTTCACAGCTCTATAAAAATTTACAATTCGCATGATACGGCCTTGTTGTTCTTAAAACTGTAATAATTTAAAAAGTGTCAACTTTAGGTATACAAAACCCAATATAACTTCGAAAGAGAATTTATTTCCATATCTAAATGACTTACAAAATACAGGGTGTTCCATTTAAAAAAATTGAATTATGGCCAATCGAAATATTAAGTTATTGTACCACCGTAGCAAACACCCTGTACAATGTAAGTTAACCTTTCATTTTTCGGATGACAGTAGATGGTCTTGACAAAGACCAAAGAACAAAGTCTTGAAATAGTAAGGTGCGTATTTCAAGTAAGCTGTCATCGCTGTTTTTCCTGTGTGGTTTGTTCTGATCAGTGAAGAAGTGATGTTGAGTTGGTTTTGTATTAGGCCGTGCTAGTTACAAGCAGCACACGATTGTGTTCAAGGGGAGTATTTTAAATATCGTGTACAAGTAAATGTTTCATTTGCAAGAAACCTTTTTCACATGAAGAGACTATTAAGATAAAGGAAGGATTGAAGAACTTAATCGCTGTTAGCAAGAGGAGAAAAGATGAAACATTTATACATTTAAAAAAGGTTGACGAAGTTCACAACACATGTCGTCGTGAATATATCAAGCAACGAAACGTTTAGCGAGCTTGTTGGAAGGCTACTGCAGTTAAACACTCACCAGGTACCTGTTTACGCTCTTTTTGTGCTTATAACTTTAAAAACACTTGTTTTATATGCAATGAAAAATGCGATGCTCAGATTGAAAAGAAAGAACTTTTGCAAAGTGTAGGGAGGTCTACGAAGTTCGCTCTTTAACACTAAAATAGTTGTTGCTTGAATAAACTTTATTGCGCGACGATGATTGGGTACGTCAGGTGTCTGCTAGGATTCAGAGCGTTTTTTCTTTAGTAGCAGCAGATGCATTCTGTGATAGGGACTGCTATGCGAAATTTTCTAGCAATCCCGGAGGTCAACGAAAGAGAGGTCGTCCTCAAGATGTCTCTTATGATGCAGCTTTTTAGGAACTGTGTCCATTTATAGAAACATCGGAAGACTGTCAGTTTACCTGGAACGATTTAATGCGTAAGATTGAAAAGAGCTTGCCTTACCCTAAACTATGTGAACGGTGAGAGGATAATTTCTGTTTGCAGCGATGAGGAAAGAACCTACTGTTGTTTGTTTTCGTGGTAGCGGATTAAAACTTGTTAGCCAGTGGTATAACGAACGAGCTAATAACAAAAAAGCAGATCGACTAAGGATCGTTGCAGCAGCAGCCACTATTGTCCTATAAGATATCTGTATTACTGTATAAAATACAGCAGCCTACCCAGATACTTCAAATTTTACTGCAAACGTCGATAAAGTGGTTCCACAGACATTACAAGTTTTTTTGCACAAGGTAATTGTAATATACAGAAAAGGAGACAAATAATTTACCACAAAGATATGTGCAGCTATTGCTCATTCCATAATAGCAGCAATAAGGCCCCGTTCGTTTGCAAAGTAAGTTCAAAGATGTCGTTGATGCGATTTCAAACATGGGGTTCTGTTCAAGTTATGAAGTGTTGCGTTATTTGAAACATTTGGAATTCCATGGTTAAGGATGGAGAATTTTCACAATTCTCGTTTCATAACGCTGATTTTAATGTTGACACAATGACTGGAAAAAACACGTTTCACTGAATTTGTGGAATACGATGTGTTACACCCGGTAATGCCAGCTTCCCAAGAAACAGTCAAGTGAAGACAATAAATTTGTAAGAGTAAACAAAGTTGGCCTTGAAGAAGTCACAATAAAAAATGTCTATACACCTGGGTCCTTTGCAGAAGTAGCGAAATGTACAAATCAAGGTATGACTTGGTTTTTTGGGAAGTCTTTGAAACATATTCAGTTTCTGTTCGTCAAGGTTTCCCGAATACCAGCACTTCCTTTCGTTAATAGCCCGCAAACAGACTACAGCATGATATTGACAGTTTTATTTCCCGAATACCAGCACTTCCTTTCGTTAATAGCCCGCAAACAGACTACAGCACGATATTGACAGTTTTAAACTATGTAATCAAAGAATCTGGTAAGAGCAATCAAAACACTTATTTCATAACTTTTGATGAGCCGTTATACATAAAGGCTAAAGACGTTGTTGCTCTTGAAGAAAGTTGTCAAAACAATTTATATTCAAATTGTTATTTGATTAAGAGGATTTCATTTATTGATGAGCTATCTTGGGTCAATAGGACTTTTAATGAAAAGTAGTGGGATCGCAGAACTATGGGAGGTAGTATACGCTGCAGCATCTATTCCTCACATGATCTCTGCACAAGTTAATACAAGAGAAATTCTGGCACATTGTGCAACTTTAAGCTTTGTCAGTATTTATACTTGAAGAAACGGAAATTAAAACTTCTGATAGAGAATACATGGCATGAACTAATCGCTAACTTAAAAGAAAGATCGCCTACTTTTTAAAGTCTGGAAGAGAATGAAGTGGTTACAAAAAGACACATTTTTCATTAGGTTAGTAGAAATGAAACTACGAGGGAAAAATCGCAGCTGTAGCGTCAATACTGCGATTTAGTTACGGTGATATTGCACTTCAGGCAAAACGAGTGGTTGATTGGAAAGTTCATTTGGATTGGCTCCCAGTGCTTCTTGCTACGAGACACGTTCATTAAGTAAAGGCGTATCAGTTGTTATCAGTTGTATCTCCAGGAATTTATCAAATTCACTCACGAGAGTGAGCTGGCCAATACGCGAAGTGGCAGGCATAGGATGGCCTAGTTCCCATGTAGCTTGTAATCACTGATGTAATAAGATAGGTGTAGCAACGCGCATAATGGCCGACGGAAGAAGAATAGACAGCTAATCAAAGTTTTGTCCAGAATGTAGCGCCATATTCGAATGCAGAATTAGTCACAAATCTGTAATACATAATACAAAATTATAATAATCATAAATTAAAGAGATGCCTACTTCTCTTTAATTTATATTAATTGAAATTCCCAAAAAGCAACTTTTCGATATTCTAATCTTGTGGATATGTATGAAACTTGAAAATGTCAAGCTTGCAGGCACCTTGCCACAAAAGTGACTGGTTTTATAAATATATATGATATATTGTACATACAGTTCATGATTGAATTGAGTGAAACTAGTTCCCTCGATAGCTCAGATGGTTAAGAGCGCTACTCTACATAAGTAGTGGCCGTGGGTCCGAGTCCCACTCGAGGCAATCTTTCACTGTATGTATGTTGGGAGTTTGAATAATTCTTACTTACTTATTACTATTTGTTTTTATTAGCACTATGATGCAATTAACCTCCTTCTCTTTAATTGATATTAATTTAACTGCCTAAAAAGTAACTTTTCCATATTCCAGACTCGTGGGTCTATATGAAACTTGAAATTTTCAAGCTTACAGGAACCTTGCCACAAAAGTGAATCGTTAAATAAACATATACGAATAGCTATATCTTTTGGAAAAGTAAAGTATTTAATGTCTCTCGCACCATCATATTGTGTATAATTTTTTGCAATTTACAATGCAACACGTTGGCATAGTAGGTCCGCAAAATATAACCTAATATTTTGGCATTTTCAGGTTATAGTATGTTGATTTACACATGTTGCTATTTGTATCTTGGACAACTTTCTCATTGGTGGCCACTCCGCACTTTAAAGTTGCTATACTTATCTCATTACATCATGGTTAGAACATGCTTGTTTGTTTAACCCACAAATGAATGTTGCACAATCCTTAAATGTCTCAGTGCGATGTCATCAGCCGTGAGGTCAACGTCTGCGTAACAGTAAGATGAATTTTGTTATTATTTGTGACGCGTGATAGACAATGGCTGAATCGGTGAACGTTAGTAGTGCCAGTACAAATGTTTGTCACATGCGAGAAAAGTTTAATAATTATCTGACAGATCTTTTTAGTAATTTATTTTTGAGAGAAAATTATGAAAGGATCATAAAGGAGGTAAAAGATGCAAAACTGAAAATTAAAAAGGACGCTATTGATTATCGAAGATTGAAAATGTTTGACATAATTTCAGTAGTTGGCGGTGAAAAACTTATTAGTGTTGTTGAAAAAGAAAGTGCCCCTATTCTTTATTATTTGTGCGTTCAAGAAATGTATGACGTTATTCATGAGACGCATATAAATATCGGTCATTGAGGTCGCACAAAAATGGAGATAGAACTTCATCGAAAGTATTCGTTACCTAAGAAAGGACTAGTAGTCAAACCTTTGATTTTTAAAGAATTTAATTCACGCTGTGAAGTAGATATTGTAGACGTGCAAAGCAATGCTGATGGGGGATTGAAGTACGTAATGAACTACCAACATCACTTAACAAAGTTAATTTTTTACGAGCTCTAAAAACTAAAACTGCAGAAGAAGTAATTTATTGGACATTTTCACAACAATAGGAGCCACGTAGCGTACTCCAGTCCGACAACGGGCGAGAATTCGTGAATAAAATTATTAATGAACTAACAGTAATGTGGCCTGAATTGAAAATAGTGCACGGAAAACCCAGGCATAGCCAAAGTCAGGGCTCTGTTGAGCGCGCAAATCAAGACGTCCAAAACATGCTTATTACTTGGATGCAAACAGAAAAAACAGGTTACTGGGCTGAAGGTCTCCGATTCATAAAGTTTATGAAAAATCGCTCTTTCCATCAAGGGATAAAACAGTCTCCATACGAAGCGATGTTTGGCTGCAAAGCCAAAGTGGGGCTTAGCACTTCACAGTTACCGCAAGATGTTTTACGCAGAATTGCGACGGAAGAAGACCTTCATGAATGTGAAGAAGAAATGCAAAATTCTTTAGCAGATAAATCGACAGACGCTACAAATCAGGATAACCAACTTTAAAATAAAAATCAAGATACAGCAACGACGGAAGAAACTGTTAAGAATGTTGAACTACAATCAATCGAATACAGTATTTCTCATGGATGTGAAGAAAATGCGCAATTCTCAGTGTAAATCAGGAAGAAATAAAAAAAAGAAGTCCGCAGCACGTGAAAGTCTAATCTTGCAAAGCGGAAAAATGCTACAACTTTGTAAAAAGAAATTATCTGTTGGAGATAATGTTCGAGTCAGCGTACCAGACGTTGACAGAGGTCGAACAGACCCCCGATCCGTATTGGCAGTAGTAATGGCTATAGAATGTGACTTTTATAAGCTTGGAACGGAACTTGGAATCTAGAAATGAACTCTCTGTTCTTCAAGAAAAGTTGATAAATATAGATTCGGTACCAGAAAAATACATTACACTAAGGAAAGCATCAACAGCGCTTTACCGGAGGTCAAGGTTAGGCCCGTTGTTCTTGCAAAAGTAAGTGTGCAACTCTGCAATGTAAGTGTAAAGCAGCTGATATTTTGTGCAATTCAAAGTGTCACTATAGCTTAAGTTGCTCCAATAAGTAAGGTGAATAAATTTTTTTTCATGTAACTATTTCATAAATAAACTATTCTTAGCTTCTGTCTAAGAGAATTTCGTTTATTATGTTTGAAATGATTATTGTGTTTTAAAAACATAATATTTTTGTATTTCATGAGGTATTGTTATTCGTAAGTTTGCGTAATAAATGTAGTTTATTAATTTCACTCTTACAACTTGTTTATTATTTGTTTTCCAAGTTACAGTAAAATAGTTTCTTTCTTTCTTTAAAACGGCTATGGCCCATCAGTAACGGCCAGATCGAGGTCTGGACGGTCAAAGACCCAAGTATAGTAAAGTAGCATATTTTTTGCGCATTAGCCGGTTGCTGCTGCCAAAGTGTCCGACCAGTGCGCAAACGGCCAGGTTTCGGACCTAGGCGTAACATATATATATATATATATATATATATATATATATATATATATATATATATATATATATTGAGATGAGTGGAATAAGGCTATTGTAGAAGGGATAGGATTATAAAGAGTTCATATTTGACATAGCATCTATAATAATTGAATTTTAAAGAAGTTTTATGGATATTTGTATACAAAAGTGGTGTACGATTATGTACATATTGATTAAATACAAGTGAACAAGACTTTATGGAACTTGCAGTGTGTTATAAACGCAATTAAGTATAGCAGATACATACTGAAGTATCAACAATCTACATAGAAATGTTGTACGGTTAAGTTCGTAATAAATCATATGTAATTTCACATACAAAACAGTATAAATCAAGATTATAAGCACATTGCAGATATTGATTACATGGAGTATTCTAATTATAATATAATGTATAAACATCAATTCAAAGCATACAAAATCTGCGAATGTAAGAAAGGTTATGATACGGAGACATGTAATTGAAATCTCACAGAAGGCGTAATTTAAAAGTGTGAAACAATTAGAAGTATATTAGAAACATATATAAGATCATGATCTACATAGTGAAATTAATATAATAAATACAATTTAAGCAAAAAAAAAAAAAACTTACAAACTAAGATAGTTTCATACAAAGTGTAAAATGTCAAAATTTGTGATTATAAATACAGATAAAGGTGTAAAATTGATAGAGGCTCATATAATAACATGATTTTTATGCATAGAAAATGATATGAACGTTTGTAAACGCAATTATGCTTCAAATTATGAAAGTTAGGTTAAACTAAAAAAAATGAAACATTTTACAAATTTAAAGTTCAAATGGCACAAACAGAGCCATAACAAAATATAAGCTTATGTAATAATAGGTTTCCCTTATTCCCCAAGAGAAATTAACAATAAATATGTAATTTTAATACAAAATTATAAAAGTTAGGTTAGGTACTTAAATTAGATATTTTGAGATAGTATTTCTCTAAAACGAACAGAATCAAGTGAAATAAATGTCTCTTTATGTAGTTTTGAACGCAGAATATGAATATGTCCTTGTTTTACCTGAAAATTGTAACATAAGTTAGAAATTAGTATTTCAAGTTGGGAATTTTTCAAAATGCGAAATAATTAAATGAAATATATTAAAAGAGATGTCTATAGAAGCATAATTTAGGCAGGAGTTCAAAAATGCAAAAGTAATTGAAATCCGAGTTAGATTAAGAACGTTATGGCCAAAAATAGGTTTTTTAGCAAGTTTCAGTTTTATTTTGGCCAATAATGGACCTTTATTTCATGTGTACATTGAAGCAAAACAATGTAAGATTTTGGTAACCATGAGAAGCTATAAAAGGATTTGTTCCTGGTTTTACAAGCTCTCTGTCATCATACATCAAGTGCGTAAAATTAGTACATGTCGCGTTTAAATTTAAATAAATCGATTTTATTTTATTACCGTGATAACTGCGGGAATTTTAAAATCAAGAACAATCGAACGAGTATAGATATAATAATAAAAGCTAGGTTACCGTTTAAGATTTTCCGATCGATGTTAATAGTAAAGAATATTGTCGAACTTCGGGTGATGTTCTAATTTTTTAAATTCCAAGTTGGTGTTTTCTTTAACCTCGCTTTATCTAAGATAAAAACAAATTATCAACAGCGGTAACTAAAAAGAAAAGTGTTTCAATAAAAATTTACGAAAATTTTAAATTAGTGCATCCGACAAAATATTAATTATATTATTCAGTATAATTATTAGATTAAAGTGCAAGTACCTTCATAATTAATTGAACAAAGAAAATTAATGAAGAAGTATGGATGTAACAACTCTTTTTTAGTGTTGTATAAAATATACCTCAATTTAGCATCTTTCCTTCATTTAGTTCTAAATACAAGAAAATTTTAATTATTTTACAATATTGGTTTGAGGTAGGCAACTTAATTTGCATATCTTCATAGGCATAATTTCGTAATGATTTATATTCCTACTCTCAATTTTTATTCATTTCTTATCTTATAAGTAACGCGTCTGCGTTAAGTTATACTGCTGATATCTTGTGGGCAGTACCGCTTCATCTACTTCGAAAACCTCCATTTTTTTCACTTCCTGTTTAATGTCGAAGCATGAAGCTGCTTCTTTTTGATTTTATCTAAATGTATGTGAAAGCGCCATCAATTTGGTGGTAAGAGATATTTTTAATACATTTATATAAAATTAAAGCATTTGTTCTTTTTTAGGCGCTTTTCTTTACGTTTTCTTTACGTAGTTTTTACCATTTTTTACGTTAATTATACGTTTATCATTAATTCAATTTACAACGTAATTGAATCTTAAGTACGCATTTGATTTTATTGTTGCGTACATTTTTCGTTTTATGATTGCAATTTTTTGAATGGATACTTACAATTAATGCAATAAGAAGTGGATTTAAAAGTTTTAAGAAGAAATTATACGGATTTTATAAAGATAAATTCAGTTTGGGGTGTGGCTGATAACATTATGTCAAGATTGCACCATGAAGACGTAAGAATGACTTCATCTTGTTAACCGCTTCGTAACCATATTTAGATACCAGAGGTTATCAAAAAGAAAAGTTTGTGTACAAAAATTTCTAAGGTATTTATGTAGTGTTTTATTTAGTACTTTAAGCATAATTTTAAGACCTTCATTATTTCATCATTACATTTAATATTCAATAAACATAGTCTGTATATTGTTATTTCTTTACATTTTTGTAAAGTAGGTTTAATTGTTCCGATATTTAAAAAAAAAACAATTTGGTGTCCGAGATAATTTCATTCATTTTTTACATTCTTTATTATTGATGGTAAGTGGTAATTAAGCAAATCATTTTAGTAAACCCACCCTGTTAATCTACCGATATGAGCCAAAGGCACAATTATAAGTGGGCACAATTATAAGTGGTGTAAGGTTAGTATTTTTTGGAGAATTTATTATTTAATTAACTTATAACTTACTTTTTATTATTTAGAATTTTACATCTACACTTTTTTATTACATGGAATTTAATGGAAGTAAACATTACATTCAAAAATGGCAGTACAGTATCCACATTACATATATATATATATATATATATATATATATATATATATATATATATATATATATATATATATATATATATATGTGCATGATTTTGTACAATGACGTGTATCCATATCTGAAATGGCGAAAGACAAACATTAATTTCATAAACAATAATTCTAATGTAAAATCATACTTACAAATAGGCAAAAATTGTTGATATTTGACATGGAACTGAGCACTTATAAAACGATTTCAAGGCGCAGCGCATGCGTACACAATGCTTTCACCATAGAAGCTTGTTAAACAAGAAATGTTATTTAAATTTAATACAATTTTTTTTTTATTTAATTTTCAATCATGCATATGCAATTTGTAAATAAAGATGTTAGATGCGAACTAATAAAGACCCCTATCCCCTTTGAGAGAGTCTGATACTGAGTTATAGCTAATTAAATTGATTTAATAATCAGATTTATTTTTTTTTATTTAATGTTAATTATACACAGCGTCGCCAGTTCAAATTAACGCAATACCGTGGTTTAAATAATAAATAATATTTGAAAAGAAAATCGATATATATATATATATATATATATATATATATATATATATATATATATATATATATAAGCTTTAGGGCGTAACCTAACTAAGGAAGTGTAATGAAAGAAATTACTCCAGCGTTACCAATTTTTATAGTATCTTCAAAAATACATTGCCTTTTTGTCTTCAAAATCTGATAGAGAGTTTCACTGCAGTCAAAAGCAATAGAATGAAAAATTTTCGTTTTGGAAGCTGTTTACGAATTATTATTGTTCTACTGGTCTTAGCAAAAATTCACCTTTGCCGTATTATACTACGTAAATATTGGTCAAATTAATAATTTACTGTATAAAAAGAACAGGGGTAAATATGAAATTTAATAACGAAGTAACAAATAAAAATTATTAAAATTAAAAATCTGGTACGAAAACGGAACAAAAAGTAAAAAAAATAATTTTTTTTTCATCAAATGTTCAAACTGATGTCCCTATTGTACCCGACAGCAGTGGCTTCCAAAACGAATATTTTTCGCTGAGCACTTTTGACTGCAGTGAAACGCTCTATGAGATTTTGCAAAAATGCAATGTTGCCATTTAAAAAAAAATGTTATTTTTGAAGATACCACAAAACCTGGCAACGCCGGAGTAATTTTTTTCATGAAATTTTCTTAGTTAGGTTACGCCCTAAAACTTTACTTTTGGAAGTAAAAGTCTATTTTCAGTAATAAAGAATAATCCTGTATATAATTCATTATAATACATGCGGAAGAATATAATTGTAACGAAGCAGTTTTATACCTTTTCCCTAGATAATCTTGTAAAAGTTTATGAAATATTTGAAATTTTGTAATAACAAATAATGCTTATTAGAGAAACTATGCAGGCAATATCCTAGAATACTCAATCCTTTAAAAAAGTGTTTTTGCAATTGATATATTGCAAGTTTCAAATGCATGGTTTTATGATTTTAAGGGAGAGAGGGAAGCTCATCCTCCACTGGTGGGAACTCTCCGAATATCGAGGACCAAAAGTTAAAAAACCTTATAAACGTTTTCTCCTATTTCGTCTAATTGCAATGTACTAATAGTCTTAACGCCTGAAAGTGGAAAATTAGTGGGCACGCACGAAAGTGGAACGACCGAAATGGTAATTAATCTCTGATTTATAGCTATGGATATTATCTCTGCATTCACGAGAGGAAACATTTTTATTTGTTATAATGTAACTGCATGTTTGTTATTTGCTAAAACATTATTTTCTAGTATGATAGATTATAGTGTATAATTTTTGATTAACGACGGACAGCAGACATTTATTTTACAGTTTTCCATTTCTTTGAAAATAAATAGTGAAGACATTTAGCACAAAGTTGATAAAATGTTTTGGTAATCACTCTTTTTTGCATCAATACTTCGAGAATTGATCAGTACTGAATAATACTTCAGATAATGAAGAGTAAAAACTTTCAATCTTACAAAATATATCTGGAGAAATAAAGCACGTAAACTTGATAGAGCGTGATTAATGACAAGAAATGATTAATTTCGTCCCATTTTACTTCCTCGTTCGCCGTATTTAATAGGAGTTGCACGGAAACTTTTAGTTTTAATGCTTGTTAATTTACACCTTTAGTTTTAATAAAGCAAATAATTTTTGATAACATTATTGCCTACACTTAACAGTTAGTATGGTCATTAAATATAATTACGTTTGTAATAAGTGTAATTTTCGTAATTTCGTTAATAACATAATACTTAACACGCTTGCTTCATTTTAAAAGTTATTGCAAATTAAAAAATTCTTGTTAATTATGAGTAATTTTATCTATCTTTTATATTTTAAAAAACGTTATATTTTCTTTTAATTGGCTGGCAGTTGTGTTATAAAAAATGTGTATAAGGTTGTTTCGGTATTCCCTAGTTTAAATTTAATTTATATACATAAAAATTGTACATCTTCATTAATATCCGCAGGTTCCTGAATCATCAATCACTGTCTTGACCAAATTTATGTTGTGTAAAAGTTTCAAATATGAAATTCTTCCTGTAGTATCTGAAATTCGCAATCACTTAGGTGATTACTAGTCCTGTTATAAAATGTGACTATGTAACATTGTAAAATTATGTCGTTTACAATAGTTGACAAAAAAAGTGATTCCAAATAACATTAGCATTCAAATATATATATATATATATATATATATATATATATATATATATATATATATATATATATATATATATATGCATACAGGGTCCGCCTTTGGGAGCTGATCCTATGAGTATCTGCTAAACCAAACTTACTATAATTTTGAAAATTTGGTGACAGGGTAATGATGTTAGGGCTAACTCATCTAAAATATTTTCACGTTCGTACCACTTCCGGTTATAGCGGAATTCGGTACTTAGTCGCTTATTTTAAATGGAACACCCCGTATATTAATACATGTTTGGATTCTATGTCGAATTTTAAGGTAAGTTTGTTAAATAAACTAGATACGAAATTTCAGTCGTTTAAAAAAAAACATTTTTCTAAAAAAATTGACAGATGCGGTCTTAGTAATAACTCGTTAATTAATTCTGTTCCTGTCAAAAAATTTGAATAAAACTTTGAAGTGTTGTAGGCAAAGGTCTATTGCAACAGTGTGCAAAAAATGACATTTGTATTTTTCATAAAAATAAAATTATGAATGTCTAAACTTGACTATCAAAAAATGCAAGTTACTCAAAAAAATCAAATATTTTTTATTACTCAGATCAATTTAACGTCAAAAATTAAGGTAAGTTTGTTTAAAACTTTATTTGTCTAAACGTAACAGTTTCATACTTATTATCAAAAAAGTCCCAATTTTAAAATTTGTGATAAAATGAGCTACATACTTAAATCTAGTATTCCTTGTTTGTGGTCACCATGGAAACCAAATAATTGAGAATTGAAATAAAGAAAAATATTTGAATAAGTTCCTGCAAAAAATTATAACAATTGATAATTTTGTGATTCAAAAGTCATTTTTGCCAAACAGAAATTTTCTAAGTCATTTTTTTCAAATTCGATATATAACGTAAGTGTAAAAATTTAATACTTTATGAGTAAATCGAAAAAAACTACTTTTTACTGCGGAGGTAATACATACTTATCAGCGCATCATTACACGATAAAGATGCTTATTTATTTTGTTTTTCTTTTGTAGTCAATAATTTAATAAAATTGTTGACAGTTTGTGTTTTTCTTGATGAAATGGCTCGACTTGAATATTCTAATGCAGATTATTTGAATTTAATTTTAATTCACGAAGAATGTCATAGGGTTGTAAAACGAACAGTAAGAATATTTATCGAACGCCATCTTGAGCGCCCCCCACCATATACAATAAGACGTGTGGTTCAAAATTTGGAACAGTTTGGCACATTTAAACACTCTGCGCCTCGCAAAAAAAAAACTGCTATTGATAACGAACAGAATGAAGTTATAACTTTAGGATATTTCCGTACCTATCCTTATAATTCCATAACCGACACAAAAACAGATATTGGCTAAACACCAACAACTATCAGAAGAATTCTTAAGTAACATAATTTTAGACCATACTGTTTACAATTAGTTCAACATTTGAAAGAAGCGAAGTTCTTGAAACGTATCGAATTTTGTGAAACAATTTTGCTTTTTGCTTTTAAAAATTTAAACATAAAAGATTATTGTACTTTTAAGTTAAATATGTAGCTTTATTTCGGTGCTTTCAGTTAAATACATGTTAATAAATGTTAAATGACAACTTCTAAATCAATCAAATAAGGGTAAGCGTTTGAACAGGTTTTTATACCCAGCGGTTTGAATTAATAATAAACGAAGATAATGATAATCTAACCAGTAAAAGGCTCTTGAGTTGAAATAGGCGCGAAATAATATTTAGGATCGCTACAGTATGTACGAAAAATACGGCTCTATTAAACCCATGTGATTGTTAAAACTTTAACTTAAAAAAAGTATAAAGCAAACGTAAACCTTTTGTCTAAGGAGTGGACCCGAAAAGGTATACATTGTTGCAATAACGATGAATTCATAGAGAACTAATAAAATATTTATTTAAGTAACACGCCTCGCGACAATAAAACTGATTTGATAAATAAATATCAAATGACATTGAAATAACTATAACTCGAAAAGCTACAAAAAAAAAATAAATAAATAAATAAAAATAAAAAAAAAAAAAAAAAATAAACAATCATTGAATCATTTGGTCGCTAATAAATACCAGCAAGTCCGGTGAGGGGCGCGGAACCAGAAATCGCGTATAGAGCAGTATGGTTGAAACGCGTGATGTGATCGAAGGGCATGTAAGAAAGAAACAAAAAAAAATGTACATGTATATGTACATTTTGAGATTCATATAGTAAGTATACCATCTATTATTTATATCTATCTTTTATGTCGTGACAGTAGACATAATTGTCCGGTAGTAGAACGATACCGTTAGTAGGGAATGCTACATCGTCCGGGGCACGATTTAGCCAGTAACCGGTCTGATCGCTATGATATTACTCAAGAAAACAATACAATTGCCTCGGATCGACCTGGCTACAAGGGGCGGTCAAGGTCGAAACAGACAGGCCCCGTTGCTTACGACTGTGCAAGGAATGAATGGCGAGTCGGTACCTGGAATGTTAGAGGTATGCATGGTAAGGAATTTGAAATTGCGAATGTAATGTACGAAAGACACCTTGATATTCTGTGTGTATCGGAGACAAAGCGCAAAGGAAATGATGCTGTGGAGATGGAGGATGGCAGCCTGGCACTATGGTCAGGACTTGAGACGGAAGTGCATGGTGCAAAAGGAGTTGGGGTGATCATAAGTGAAAGAGCGAAAAGATGTGTTAAACAGTACGAATTAGTATCTCCCCGGGTAATATGGGTTAGAATGAAAGTGGAGGTTCGAAGAATTTTTCTCATTGCATGCTATACACCGGTGAATGGAGAAAGAGACCAGGAGCGTGAGAACTTCTGGAATGAAGTAGAGAACGTGTTGAACGTATGTAAGCCAAACGAAAGAGTGATTATATTGGGGGATATGAACGGATGGGTGGGTGTACAGAGAGAATATAGTGAACGCGTTCTAGAAAAGTTCGGAGACCAAATAACCAATGAGAACGGTGAACACCTGCTGAACATCTGTGTGGAGAGAAGCCTATTTGTATCCAATACGTGGTTTAAACATAAAAATGTGCATATGTATACATGGCAAAGAGGTGAATCTAAAAGTATGATAGACTTGATAGTGTATGATGAACGGCTTAGAAACCTGGTGAAAGACACAAAAGCAATGCGCGGAGCGGAGTGTGGATCGGACCACTTTTTGGTTGTATCGAGAGTGTGTTTAGGGCAAAAGTGGGTGTGGAGAAGGAAAGCAAACGTAGTGCGAACGTCCAGCATTAGGGTTGACAAACTAGTGGATAATGGTGCGAGAATGAAATACGTAGATGCTGTGAATAAAGAGTTGAATATGAATGAAACAGTGTGGAACGAACAAATAAAAGACACTGACGTTGAAAGTGCATGGATAAGCTTGAAAAACTCTGTTGTCAATTGTGCCGTGCGAATATGTGGAAGAGTGATTGTAGGTGCACAGAAAAAATGTGCTTGGTGGAATGAGTCGGTAAAAAGGCAGTAAGTAAGAAAAAGATGCGTACATGGCAATGATTGCTGCAAAAATGAGACTGAGAAGAAACGATTGTATTAGGTGTACAAATTAAGAAACAAAGAAGCGAAGGAGGCAGTGAGAATAAGTAAAGAGGAAGTGATGGCTGTAGAAGGGAGAAAATGCAGAATGATTTTGAGGGAAACAAAAACTCTTCTGGAAATGGGTCAAAAATACAAAACGTGGCCCAAAACAGAACGCTGCAGGAGTGATGAATGATAGAAACGAAATAGTATGGGATGATTGTGAAGTGAGGAAATGCTGGCAAGAGTATTTCGAAAAGCTGTACAGTAGTGAGGAAAGTAAGACTGAAGAGTTAAATAAGGAGAATATAGAAGAAATGATGAATAAAACGGAAAAGGATATTGGAATAAATGAGGTAGAGAAAACGATAAGAAGGTTGAAAAACGGCAAGGGAGCAGGCGTAGATGAAATCACTGTTGAAATGCTCAAGTATGGTGGTGCAAAGCTTATACGAAATTATTCAATGTATGCCTTATGTGTGGAAAAGTGCCGAGTGATTGGAAGAGCGCGATTATTGTACCATTGTATAAGGGTAAGGGGAACAAGAGTGATTGTAAGAACTACAAAGGAATAAGCTTGCTCAGCGTACCTGGTAAAGTTTTTGGAAGAATACTGATTGATAGAGTACGAGAAACTACACAATCTAAGATGTGGGATGTGCAAGGTGGCTTCATTCCAGGGAGAGGATGTGTCGATCAGATGGTTGCTCTCCAGCAGGTGATCGAAAAGTGTTTAAAGGTAAAAAGGAAGTTGTACTGTGCGTTTGTAGATCTGGAGAAAGCATATGACAGAGTGAATAGAGAGAAGATGTGGGAAATATTAAATGAATATAGCGTAAATAAAGATCTAATAAATGGAATAAGGGCAGTATACAACGGTAGTCGGGCATGAATTAGGGCGAGAGGAGGTGTGAGTAAATACTTTAATATCGAGCAAGGAGTGCGACAAGGCTGTGTGATGTCACCGTGGTTGTTCAATATATACATGGATAAATGTCTTAGACAAGCATG
Organism: Vesta saturnalis; assembly: GCA_036346205.1. NCBI lineage: Eukaryota > Metazoa > Arthropoda > Insecta > Coleoptera > Lampyridae > Vesta > Vesta saturnalis. Next base: position 207,051 of record JARFJB010002506.1, on the reverse strand, counting down.
TAACGATACAAATGGTGTAATGGTTGGTGAGGTAAATGTACGACTCCTGGTGTATGCAGATGACACAGTCTTATTAAGTGACAGTGCGGATGAGCTGCAAACCGCTCTGAGGAAGTTTGATACAGTCTGTGAGAGCATGGACCTAAAGGTAAACGTGAACAAAACTAAGATTGTGGTGTTCAATCGGGAAGGTGGAAAGGAGAGTAGAGTATTTACTCTGCAAGATGAAATTGTGGAGCAAGTGGACGAGCTGGTATATCTTGGTAGAATGTTTACTGCAGATGGTACAATTGAGAGTGAGATTGGACGAAGGGTCAATGCTGGAAGGAAAGTGATTGGAAGTATGTGGACGATAATGAGAAATGAAAGCATGAGTCTAGCTGCGAAACGAGCAATCCATAGTGGCGTATTCGTCCCGTCAGTACTGTATGGAAGTGAGACATGGGTATGGCAAAAAAGCACGAAAGAAAAATAAATGCCGTGGGTATGAGATTTCTGAGAAGCGCATGTGATAAAACGAGACGGCACAAGATAAAAATGAATGCAAGTGAGGGAGTGTGGTGAGGAAAGGACTATGATGGATAGATATCAAAGTTGTACATTACGTTGGTTTGGTCACATTGAGAGAATGAACAACGCAAGATTAACGAAACAAATATATGTGGCTGAGGTTAGGGGAAAGGCCGGGCCTGGTAGGCCGCGTAAAACTTGGCTGAATGTAGTAGAATCTATGATAAAGGAATGAAAGATAAGGAGTTTTAAAAACAAAAGGGCATGTCAGAGACTATGTATGAATCTTGCGGAAGCTAGGGAGGTATGCGGAGATAGGAAAGCATGGAGAAAGATTGTGAATGAAAAATAAATAAAAGGCAGGGATTGTTTTTCTTACCCCGCAAGGGAATGGCGTGAAGGTTAAGTAAGTAAGTAAATTTTGCTCAAAATACAAGAAATTCCTAATTTTTTGACTAACATCATATGGACGGACGAATCTAAATTTACGAAAAATGGCATATTTAATCGCCAAATCTCGCATTACTGGAATAACGAAAATAGCAATCCAATTCGCGAATACCATTTTCAGGAAATTTGGAATTTTAACGTATTTTGTGCTATTCGGAATAACGAAATCTTTGACCTGTATTTTTACAACGAAAATTTGAGAGGTTTAAAATCGTTGCGATTTATGATTACAAATTTAATTTCTAGGAGAAAATTATCTTGAGATATTAAACACTGAATTCAACCCGGTTAAATCATAAAGGAAAATTTATGGTACCAACAAGACGGCGCGCCCTCACAACACCAACGCTATTTCCATGAAACTTTATGAAATTTTGAAGATCGTTGGTTTGCCAATAATGGTCCCTTTCCATGGCCACCTAGGTTACCTGATCTTACGCCAATGGATTTTTATCTATGGGGTCGAATTAAAAATATTGTTTATAACGACTAAAGAAGATTGCATTGCAAGAGTGCAAAATGCCTTCAATTTTCTTTCTCCACAAGAAATTCAAAGGGCTACAAATGAAGCCGTTATAAGACGGGTTCAACAATGTCTTGCGTCTAACGGGCAACATTTTGAACATTTATTATAAATTAATTTACATTTGATCACGAGCAAGAAATACTAAATAAGCGACTTTATCGTGTAAGAATGCACTGATAAGTATGTAGTTACTACCTCCGCAGTAAAAAGTAGTTTTTTTGTTTATTTACTCATAAAGTATTAAATTTTTACACTTATGTTGTATATCGAATTAGAAAAATGACTTAGAAAATTTCCATTTGGCAAAATGACTTTTGAATCACAAAATTATCAATTTTTATAATTTTTTGTAGTAACCTTTTCAAATATTTTTCTTTATTTCAATTCTCAATTATTTGGTTTCCATCGTGACCATGAACAAGGAATACTAGATTTAAGTATGTAGCTCCTTTTTATCACAAATTTTAAAATTGGGACTTTTTGGTAATAAGTATGAAACTGTTACGTTTAGGCAAATAAAGTTCCAAACAAAGTTACCTTAATTTTTGACGTTAAATCGATCTGAGTAATAAAAATAGGGTTTCCATTTGATTTTTGAGTAACTTGCATTTTTGATAGTCAAGTTTAGACATTCATAATTTTATTTTTATGAAAAATACAAATGCCATTTTTGCACACTGTTGCAATAGACCTTTGCCTACAACACTTCAAAGTTTTATTCAAATTTTTGACAGGAACAGAACAATTAACGAGTTATTACTAAGACAGCATCTGTCAATTTTTTAGAAAAATGTTTCTTTTAAAACGACTGAAATTTCGTATCTAGTTTATTTAACAAACTTACCTTAAAATTCGACATAGAATCCAAAATGTATTAATATGCGGGTGTTTCATTTAAAATAAACGACTATACCGACTTCCGGTATAACCGGAAGTGGTACGAACGTGAAAATATTTTAGATGAGTTAGCCCTAACATCATTACCCTGTCACCAAATTTTCAAAATTATAGTAAGTTTGGTTTAGCAGATACTCATTGGATCAGCTTCCAAAGGCGGACCCTGTATATATATATATATATATATATATATATATATATATATATATATATATATATATATATATATATATATATATATATATATGGCACTTGCCCTCGGCTAGCAAAAACACTTCTGGATATGTCAACTTACGTTAGAGTGTTGAGAAGAAAATAAAATGCCATACAGGTATCTTCAATTTGTTCAGCAATTAAACATGATTTATTTGTTTTATCTTTTCATGAGTCGTCGATTCAATTTTGATTAACTAATTAAATGCAACGTCAAAGCAGGTTGACGTTTGGAAAACGTATGTGTTAAGTTGATTTAATTTTTTTTTTCAGAATTGCCAATTAAATCATACCAAATCAATATTTAAACCCAACCTTGTAATGTGTGTTTGAACGCTCTGTATATATACGTATATTTTTTCGTTTTTTTCCATTTTCTCAATTCTCGCTTACATGCTAATTGTTTTTAGTTGTTCACAAGTAAGACCGACATACTGCATTAATTGATTTTCCTAAGCTTTATAGTGGTTTTCGAATTAAAATTTTCGCATTGCAATTTAAAATGGATTTCTGAAATTGGCATTTAAATTTTTCATGGATTAATTAATTGGAAATAGAAATTGAGCATAAAATTATTTTCCTGTACATTTTTATAGAAAGGTTTTAACAATAAAACGTAGTTGTTGATAAGAAAAGCTCGAATTTAAATTGGAGGATGAGTTGTTTGTTTGAATTATGTGCCGTTGATGTCATTTTTATTGAATGCATTCTAGAGATTGACGCCGTTGGTGTTAATTAATCATCCTCGCCGTTTTAAAGCTTGATAGCGCTAGATGGTAACAGGCCGCAGCGTTAACATTTCATAGTCAAAGTCAAAGTTCGTCAATTACGCATACAACATAAGGAACTTGCTGCATTTGATTGTCGTAAAAGTTATTAAAAGTTTCGCTAATGAGGGCATCGCCATCGTCTACAGATGGTTTTGGTGAAACCTGAGGGAGAAAGTTCAAGAATACTTCTAGAAGGTGATCTAATATTGTACTTCACGTTGATCGTGTTCGCATTTTATTGAAATTATTTGACGATAAAGCAGATAAACGTAGTCGTTTTTTTAAATTGAAGTGTTGATCCAGTTATGTTATTTTAAATTAAGGTTGACGAACTACTTTTATTTGCGTTTTCTTTTGATATGTTTTTAGTATGTTTAATTGAATGTATTACAGGTTTATGTGTATAAAAATTTCGCAATGTAAAATTGGTTTTGATTAACCATTTGTTTACGTAAATGTTGAATTTTGACCATATTTATATAACTTTAACTCCAACATTTTACACTAAGGCAGAGTACGAACTTGCAAGTTGGACCAAATTTAGAAAGAGGGGTGGTACATTTTCCTCTATTATACATTTTTTAGATAACCGACCATAAATAAGTGTTAACTTATACATCGTTGTTGTGTGTTTTTTTACTCATGTTTGTACAATAGATGAACGATTAATTGGATTTAATAACCTTATTTGTAATCTCCTCCCGAACAGCGAAAGCAATATTAACGAAAAGTAGTGATTTAAAGGATCAAAACTATATGATTGAATTAAAAGCTAATTTTATGGATTTTAAACTTTATTGATTTGTTTTGAAAGTGACCTGGTGGCAATTGCCTAAAATTGACGTATTTAGTTTCAGGTAGTTTTCTTTATTAAAGGGTTTCGTTGTTTTTACGTAACAGATCAGAGAATATTGAATGAAGTTTGTCTAGTTTATGTCTAATTAATTTTATTTTGAGTTCAATTGATGACAGAATTTTGCAGATGATTAGTATTCGAATTTGACTTCGTAATAATTAAGCGAAACATTTGGAGTTGTTTATTTTTTGGTTTTGTTTGAGTGTATTTTATTTACAAGCGTTGGGGGTAACGTAACGTAAAATTAAGTTAAAGAAAGCTATTGAACCTCAATAGCTAATTTGCGTGCACGTTTCCTTAGTATTTGAAGCGTGTGGTTGTTTTGGACATTTGTTCTAGGGCTAAAGTTTCGGAGCATCTTCTACGTGCACCTGGAGGTAGCCAAAGTAAAGATAAGTGAGATCTTTTGACTGTTTAAGCATGATTTATCTATGCGTGCCCAGGTGTATTTTTACCGACTGTGTTTTAAGAACAGTCTGGCGCTCATTACTTGACTCTATTCCAATTGTGACGCACCCTTATTTGCGACTTTCGGCAATACGACTAACTACCTTCAGTTTTTTTAAATTCAAAAACACGTCCACGGCCATCTGTCCCACCGAGATAGTCCGGTGCACTTTAATTATCTGTTACCTTCCGTGTTAATTTCATTTTCGACCGTAACAACCTAACATATTTAATTAAAATTTATTTGTTAATTTTAAATTTTAATTAGTACTGAGTATACTTAAACACATTTTAAAAATGATATGGTAAAAGTAGAATGAAACTATTATTTTCATAATTGCGATGGATTATAATGGATATAATAAACCTTACACACATATTATAAAGAAGTTGTTTAACGAATCTTATGTAAGAACAGTTTTTCATACAAATGTAACTTCAATTACGATTGGTTTGGTAGCTATTTAATTTCTTACATACAAATGAAACATGTTGAGTTATGCAATTCTATTACACCACCTTGTACAGTTACTGGTTGCAGTGTTGCCAATCTTCCCAAAAAAACTCGTATTCTAGTGTAAAATATCCGGTGTGGAACCCCACACGACCTTCCAACCTGCAAAATGGAAATTAAAAGAAATGAAACATTTTTAATAACAATTATTTTAGGATGATTATGCAACCTCTTATTACGCCTATCTGTGTTCTAGAGGCAATTTAACGAATGGTCGGATTGTACCAATTTATCCTAAATGTAGTGAAACCCAGAGAGGTGCGTAATGGTGATATTTGCCGCTAAGCTCTTTTTGATCGTTAACCGGTGAGGGTGTGATACGGACGCCATTGACTTACTTAAACCAACGCACACTTGAACCAGAAAGCGCTGATGATCTCGTTCAGACTCTCTTATCGACATTAGTTCTTACCTTAATCCGTCGGGAAACTAATTTCATTCGTTGTCTTCCTAATGATTATAAATTAAACAAATAATCACATTTTATTTATAATTGCACAACATCCAAAAAGTATATTAATACTCATTAACCCATAACCTAAACACAAAATTATTATCTCCCCGTTTTACCCTAACAAGTTTATGTACCTCGACGCTTTGTATTATACAAAACAAGAAATTACAATTTACCAATGGCTGCGTATTCGCCTACATTAATAACGGTACTTGCGAGGTTGCCTTAAAGAACCACATAAAATTTGACACTTGTCAACCATGCTTACAATTTCTTTCTGCAGGCACGTTAACAATTCTTATATCCTAATGTTTCAAATTTGCAAAATGGTCGCTGCTTTGCTTATTATAATTGTTTTATCTTAATTTGCTTTTGCATGCACTTTTGCTTAATTAATCTGATTTTCATTTTTACACTTTTTGGGAGTTGCATGCGGTTTTGTTTCTAGAATTTATGTTTTGTTTTGATTCAACAAAGAATGAAATGTTAAGTTGCAACGCAATAACCCACAAAATTGCTAAATACTTGAAGTTACCCAATCCGGAACTGTATACAGGACACAGTTTAAGAAGGACCTCTGCTTCATTATTAGTTGAAGCCGGTGGAGACATACTCACAGTGAAAAAACATGGGGGCTGGCGATCGACAACGGTTGCAAAAGGTTATTTAGACCAATCTATTTCAAACAAATGCCAAGTTGCTAATCAAATTATTAATTTCTTCATCAACTATTATATCAGATATTTCTTCAGAAATTTCTTCAGCGACACATGTCTCTTCCAACATTTCCTTCTGTTACAAAACGAAGAATATCCCTGCTAATTTCACGAATCCAATTAATTTTAATAATCTTACAAATTGCACATTTAATGTTTTCAATGAAAAATCTTAACTTAGTTTATTTAAAATGTTAAATAAAAATTAAATATAATACATTATCATAATAATAATATAATAACTTTTTAGCGGGAGCCAAAATATTTTGCACTTTCGTCACGAAAATTAGGGAAGAAAATTGAATTTTCGATAAAGGCGTTGGAAAAAATTATTTCATTTTAATTTTTTAAGTAAGCATGAGATGTCTATTAACCTCTGTCTGACATGGAGATTTAAACGTCTGTTTGGCATAGACTATTGTTTTTATTTTTACAATGTTGCCTACTTTCGTAATTAACTTATTATCAAAGAGGTTGCATAATTATTAAAAAAAATGTTATTAAAATTATATCATTTCTTTTAATTTCCATTTTGTAGGTTGGAAGGTCGAATGGTGTTCCACACCTGGTGCGGTATTCTGACCTCCCTGTATTTGAACAATACCGATAATCGGAACAAGTGGTTTGATCACAAGCGATTTCTCATTTTCGGTATTCTCATGTACTGCTTTCAAAGTAAGCGCATAAGTGAAAATAAGTGAAAAATTATTTTATTTTTCGTTTTCTTCATGACCTTTTTCAATTTTTAAATTTTGAATGCGAATAACTCCAAAACGCTTGGACTTAGGTATAGCACATGCTGCATGACAAATATTTAGAATCGTAAGGAAATCCAAAATGTAATAAAAAATTGGGTTGCAATTTGAAAAAAAATTTTTTAGCAAATCTTTTTGAGATACCCTGTATAAAATTTTTTTCGCAAAATATGCCCCGAAAAAAAATAAAATCGACGGGTCCGAGCGATTTTTGAATAAAATTGTGCTTTACGAGATATTGAATTTATTCCTTACTTTCCGTACTTCCAATTTCGTATTTAAACTTTTTTCTATTTCTCCTGGAGCTGATTAGATTTTGGTAGAGATTCAGTGGTGGAGGGTTTATTAGGGCCGTTTTTGTTTTTTATTATGTATGTCTGAAACGGTTGTATACGTCAAAGAAATAAAAATACCAACATATAAACCTTAAACATATCGATTAATTATGTATTATGCGTAATTTAGCGACAAAAAATCATAAGCTAGTGTTTAAGTGTTCAACAACTGAATAACGATCAATTTTATGTAAAAATGTGTAAATATATTTATTTGTTACTCATTTCTAAATGTCAATTAATCAAGTCAGCTTATTGCCGTTGAAAGTCAATCTTAACAAGCTAGCTACTAGTACAAAATTTACAGGTTAGAGACGAAAGTTGTTGATTTTTTATAAGTTAGAGACGATCGTACCTTGTTCACATTGTATTAGCAAAATAATAAACAGCCAGATAAACAATTAGCCCCTTTGTCAGAGTAATGATTTCAAACGAGTCATTTTTCCAAGTTAACTGTTTTACAAGTTAGTAGCATTATTTACATTCGAAAATTGTGTTCTATTTGTGTCATAAATGAGTAACAAATAAATTATATGACAATACACGCAAGGTAACGGGTTTTACTGGCTCCTGCTATCCGCCAGTAAAACGCTTTTTACCTTGATAGTAATGTTATATACTATTATCTTCAAGAGACTGTTTAAGTTGTCTTTTATTTGTGTATTTCAAATCACATACGTCTTACGCCGTTATTCGTTTCGACCTAACAATGGGACTGAAGTTGAAACCAATAATGTGGCTAGGACAATGTGATCTTAATAGAAAATTTCAGGTAGAAAAAATCTGCCAGAATGACGCACACTTGCCAACAGTCATCATTCCGAATGATACTAGCTGAATGGTACTGCTTGAAGATGAAATACTATATTGCGTTCGACGTGGAAGTTAATCAATATTTCGCTCAATTGTGCAATTTAAGCTCAATAGTTACCAACTTACACGTCTTACATAATAATCTACAATTTTTAAAGAAAATTTTATTTTACACAATCTTTCTTTATAATTTTTTAATAAAAGGCCAAATAAGTATAAAAGTTAATTAAACAAGATAGAAAATGCTTAAACTGTATTATCGATATGGTGGGAGGCTTGGCAATTTTTTTTTCAGGTTAGCATCTAGATGTCTTCAAATCTGTATCTGACATTAATGTTTAAACGTCTATCTGGCAGGTTGTTATGGTTGTTTTTACAATGACGTCTATTTTCTTTGTGAACGTAGTATAGTGTGGTGTATTACGAAGGAGGTTGTACAGTAGAGTGAGGTATAATTACAATAGTTTATAAACGATACATTACGAGGTTTTAAACAATTGACACGATTTCTGACATGTATTTTTATAGGATGTTTAAAACAAAAGGTGGCAAGGTGTTAAAATAGGTACATAGTTAAAGTCGGAACAAATGATATGTTCATTATATAATGCAAACTAATCCTTAATGAGCATTAACTTAGTAATGTAGCGGAACATTTTGCAAGAAAACGGCAGGTTAATCAAAAATGCTCACGAGTATTGATAATACTTCACTAAAGGTTTTTTGAATTTTTGCAACCATGTATTTTTGCAATAGAACTTAATTTACGAGAATAATTAAAAACACATACGTTATAACAAATAACAAATTTAAGGGTGCTGATTTGTTCATTAAAAAGGTAAATTGCACCACGGTCTAGCCCAGTAAGGTACAATACTTACGAAACTTACTGTAGGTTGAGAACTCATTTATTTTCAGGTGTGAGGGAGGCAGAGATACGTACATAAGTATAATCAGTAAAGCGTTTGTTTGTTTTTTCTTGTTGGACGCCAGTCAATTTTATAGGTTCAATGATTAAAAGCAACAAAAATTGAGAATGTACGTTAATAAGGTAATCTGAATAACACTAAACAGCTGCATTTATGTGTATATTGAAGAAACCAAGAAACTACGTATACTGTACCTATGCGAACAAATATTACAGTACTACAGGTTATGAAATCAAATGTTTTTATCTTAAAAACAGAAGTCAGATGTTTCTATTCTGTATAACCGTATCAAACCAACACTATACTGACTTGTTATGTCCTTGAACGGTATGAGAACTTCATTTCCGATTCATAAGATAAACATACGGTAACGTATGTTAATTTCCATTCGTTCTCAATGTACAAATAAACAAAATGTGGACCATATATTAAGGTACCGTAATTTTCATAATATCATAAAATACGGTAAGGTAAGGTAATTTTCCACATACAAATAGAGGAACTGTAGATCAAACCATAAAAGCAGGCTTCGAACAACGAAAGCTGGCTTTAGACGACGAAAACAGATGTATTAACAACATGCGTTATTGATGCAAAACGAAGGTATCTCCATTTATAATTTTTAAAGAGGAAATTGCACTATCATGCGCCATTTTATGCAAGTTAACATCGTGACGCCATACACCACGCTTTTACAACGATACGAAATTCATTCACATAAGAGCTTTTTCTTAACACAATCCGTTTTCCTTAATGTAGAGGCGTACCCTTGTTTCCTAGTTGTTTGTTTGTTTGTTTGCTCCCTATTAAATATAATATATACAAAAATTTAATTAGAAACCTTACATACCTTATACAAGAGAAGCAAAAATTGAGATACGATATGCATTAAAACGCAGAAGAACCGGAAATGAATTAAGTGAGATCGTGTTTGCGTAAAAAAAACAAATTAATGTGGCTAAAATACCCCTTATAGACGATCAAAATACAGGGACGTTCATAATTACGTACACTAAAGAGAAAAAATCGAAAAACACCAAAATTTTATTATTGAAAGGAAAAAGATACCAACGTAATGTAAATTTATTTATCAATAATAACACAAACTTAAATTAAGGTAACGATAGACAAGAAACGGCAAGTTACAACAGTTGTCAATTCAAGAAGTTGTATAACGCTTTAAATAACAGCTAAAAATCTATGAAATGAAATAAATCTTAAGATTTCGATAAAAGGAAGTATCACTTTCTTTAACTAATGTGCTGATTTTTTATAAAGTTTAATTATTATACGTATAATGATTATACAAAATTTTAAGAATAAAAGTTGAAAAACTTTTATAAAAGCGATAAAATGTAAGGCTAGCTAATGAAAAAATACGAGACTGTAAATTGAGACTTTAAAAGCACAATACTGTAATAATTTTCTTGATTAAACTATATCATGTTAATTAAATTTTGGTAGATTATACTTGTATTTGTATGGAATTTATGTTAGATAAGCGCTCTTTTTAATGTGCAACGTCTCTAGTAATATTTTTGTATAAAAGTGAGTTCAATAATGAAGGTTTTTAGGCTCATTGGAGTGAAAACAATAGTTTTTCAATCCCTTGTTACAGATAGTGTTGTAGTATTATTTTGTATATGTTTTAACGAGTCTTTATGTTACTTCATTCCTTTACATAAACGTTGGATGGTTTGACCAGTGTAATACGCTTTACGGCTTTACAGTCATTAAATTTGAATTGATATGCTACACCGATATCTTGGTAAGTTAGAAAAAGCTGTTTAATATTATACGTTGGTTAGTATCTTTTCTAACACAGAAGTAATACCTATGATACAACGAATTGTTATATAATTTGGTGGATTCAGCTTCATTCAGTTAATAATAACCCATTAATCATATAACCATTCTGAAAGCGGCTGCATTTAAATGATTTATATTTAAAACACCTTTGTGCGTAAACAAATTTACAAACATTTTCCGAGAACAGAATTTGTATTATCTAATATTTTATTGAATACGATTTCACTTTAAATGGTAAAATAAAAAAAATACGAAATTACAATTAAGTGACAATTTGCGTTTATAAATTACTGAAAAACACAACGTAATTTTTTGACTTGTTAATTAATATTCCATAAATGAATTGAGTTCACGATGATAAATTCAGTAATTTGAACACTTGTTATAAGCAAATTGTTTCATGACATTTTGCATTTTCCATGAAAATTTTCTGTCATGAAAATCCAAACATAAAATACTTCCCGAGAAATGAATAATATTAATATTTTCATAATGTAAGTTTTCTGTTGGATGATTAATTTTCTATCACTGGAGTATACTGAATACAGAATTATCGTAACCGCTTGTCAGTAAAGTAATTTTTTGTATCCTGAAGGTGTAAATACTTACCCGTTAGAATATCTAATTAAACTAACGGCTTGTAGTGCCCAAGTCCTTAAAGGCGTGATTAAAAGTTCTCTCAATAATCAAAAGACTATAAAATATTTGAGAGCATAATATTGAACTTATTCGCTCTGTTGCAAATTATTTAGCTGTAAAGTTACTTTCAACAACTCAAATCTGGCAAATAATTAGCTCTCTAGTGGTATGAGACGTTATGTTAATTGTATAAGATACAAATGGCTGAGATTAAGTTAAGTGTATTATAATGAGGTAAGAGAACTATAAAATTATGTACTCAAATTATAATTAACGAGCTTTGCGCATCAAAGTAAAACCAACAACAAACAGAAAAAAATCAATATTCAAATACAACACAGTTCCATTATATCCGGTTAAAGTTCATACATAATTATAAAATCGCAGAAACGCAAAAAATGAAAAACAGCCTACTACACATGAACATAGTACAAACAATGAAATCACAATCCCACACACACGAACGCACGCACGCACGTATGCACGCACCTGCCCGCCCGCACACACTCACATAAACACACACGCACACACACACGCACACGCACACGCACACGCACACACACACACACACACACACACACACACACGCACACGCACACGCACACGCACTCGCCCACGCACACGCATAAGCACATGCATATGCACACGCACACGCACGCAAATATTAGCACTTAGCAGTTTGGGTAATGACTAAAAGATTTTGTGCCTTACGCTCAGTCGTAGATTAAAGTGGGCCAGATTGATAAAGTTATCGATCTGCCTTATTAACCAAAAAATATTTACATGCACCTAGATATGTTTGCTTTAATATCGGGGTTGCTTCTTCCTGAAACTAATTGTTAAATACTCGGACGTCAACTTGTTTTTAAATATGGAATAAACTAGTAAACCATTATACAATAAAGTTAAAAGAAAATTTTTACAATAACAAATTTTATTTTATTATAAACGGAAATATCTTAATGCTAATGTTAGTAACACCATAACCTAATGGATAATTAATATTATGAGTAATTAATGGAATCAGAATACCTTATTATTGGTCACATTTTCAAACTACTTACATACGCTTGGATACCGTAATCCTTTACTTTATTCATAAGGTGGGTTACTCACACGCTCTCTAAAGGAGTAATATGCGTGTCTTAATTTTCTTTCTTATACTAAAACCACAGCGGTTATTAAATATGTATATAAGTTTCTTGTAGATCACTTTGTTACATAGGAAAATTTCCATAAACTGTAAGTAAAAAAGAACGATTTCGCGTTTTTATTTTACTAAACCGGAAAACGCATATTTATTCCCACAAACTATTTACAATTGTTGTACGTAACAAAAGAAGGTCTACCCAAATTTGAACTATTGCGATCAACTATTAATTAACTAACATTCTTTTGTAAATAACAGAAACTGATGTAACTTTTTATTTCACCGTATGTGCGACAGTGTAGTTAATAGCTACCGTCTCAAACCGTGTGTTTTACTCAATTTTGTGAGTATAATAATTTCGAACGATTAATCACGATTTATTCGAATAACGGACTGTGTGAAAGAATACATGTTATTAATTTAATTACATAAAATACAAAAAAAGAAAACGTGTATCGAAAATCATAATCAAATGTTACTATTTATTTCAACATCATTAATACCCATTCTTTTGCGTTACAACTTAGATTTCATTTTGGCATTAAAATAAATGAAATTTTCGCCGTCGCTACATTTTCTTGTTTATTTGAATCAACGGCCAATTAAAATAAAAAACCTCTATCACCACAATAATGTTATCATTTTCAGTTAACATTTACTAATTACCCATTGTAGCTATTGTAACTGTGTACATAGTAAGGTGTTTAGATATAAAATTATCGATTTTTAAATAAATATTTGCCCTGCTCGATTTTCATAGAAAAGTGAAAAATTTTAGTGCCTGCCGATAACATTGGAAGCAAAATGCCTGTAAAGTATTTAAACTAAGTAAATAAACCACTTAAACTTACATATTCTCACGTTCGTTTACAACCGTTCTTTGAACTGCTTTATTAAACAGGACAATCTTGCAAAATATACTTTTCGATTTTTTCTTGAACATTTTTTAAGATTCTGCAATTGTCACACATTTGTTGTTGTTGTTTTGTTGCATTTCAAAACAATTTAAACAACTGTTGGGAAAAACAAATAAAATGTTTATAAAAGCAGTAAAAAATATTATGTTCAGCTGTTACTTTTCACAGCAAGCTCAACATATTGAGAATTAATTAAAAATTATCTGTTTTAAACAGAAAGATTTTTTGTTACAAATTTTTACCACAAACCTTTACAATTTCGTTTTGACTTTTGAATGATACACAAGTGTTTGGAACGCTCCTTTATCGCAAGTAACCTGAGTGCAGGCTATCGCATCTCTCAAGCGATGTCCGGCGGCCGAGGTCGAGGTCATATAAGTTATTGCAATAAAAACTATACAAGTGAATTCAAATTTAAAATTAAAATTTAAATTCGAACAATGACTTCTTATCAGACAATAACAACGCCGACAGAGGCGGATTTAATAAAAACAAATCAAGCGCTGTTTCACAAAAACTGTGCAAGATCACATAATGAGCAGCAATTATATAATGCTTGGGCACAAGCGGAAACTGAGATAAATCATGCAATTGTTAACATGAAACAACTCCAACTACAAATAGAAAAATTGTACAAGACAAATGAAGTATAAAATTTAACAATCTAGGAAAAAGCTTGATTAATGGAACGGACAATAATAACAAATCAACCGAATATTGTACCTACTGACGAAGAAGAGCTTTCAAGAGTGGATACCGAAAAAAAATTACAAAATAATAAATATGGCTACCTCACTGACACCACCATTACAACAGCAGAATTCCAAACATTCTGCAGTAGTAAAATACAGTAGCCTCCACCAATAATAGTGGATGGTATTGAAAACTTTAATAATCTTCACGAAAGTATGAATAAAACAGATACAGACCTTCATATCAAAGTTTTTAGTGATAAGAACATTAAAACTAATGTGGATTCCATGGATAGCTCCAGAGCAATTACTGGGTTTCTAAATGATACAGGCATTTCTTGGCATACGTACGAGAACAAACAAAATAGACAAATTAAGATAATGGTCAATAGATTACATTATACATGCCATAAAGAAAACATAATTAATAATTTAAGAAAGCGCGGATATAAAATTTTTGAAGCTGTGCCAAAACTGAAATACAAGACCAAGCAGCTACTGAACATGTTTATGCTTACTTTTGGACATGATGAAAGTACTGCAAAATGTATGGAATTAGTGATATCATGAGGATTCGCGTGGAAATATTACTCCTTAAAAAATCCAAGCTAGGCCACAATGCTTGGCAGCTTATGGGCACACTCAAAGGTACTGCGCAAAAGGACCACGTTGTGTACTATGTACTGCTAAGCATGTAGCTGCAGAATGTGGCAAACCGAAAACTGCTAAACCAAAACGTGTCCACTGCGGAGAAGGCCATCCCGAAAATCACAGAGGATGCATAACAGCGAAAGAGATACAAAGTATGAAAAGCAAAGCGACTAAAAAAACGAATGTGCCTAAACAGCCTTATGGAACGAATCAAGAAAACCCCGAAGCTAAAATAAAAGTGGGTGATAAGATTAAACTATATTCTCAGGTAGTAGTTGGTAATATAAAGCAAATAAATTTAAAGGATTCGAATATGACCATGGAACATATCCTTCAACAAATTTTAGCAAACGAACGTGTCGTTAATAGTTCACCTCCTTATTAGCAATTAACGTGCATTTAGTGCAGCGTGTGTTGCATATCTAGTTGTATAAAAACATGCATTTAATTATGTCATGCAAAGACCTATTGAGAGCGTCGTTTTGGTGCGATATTAAAAGGTAGAGAGCATCCATTTTTGCACTTAAATATTTTTTATTAAAAGTGCTATACAATTGTATGGTAAATTGTAAAAAAAACTATTACATTAAAGTTTGAGACGTTTGCATTTCAGGCACTTTTTATTTTTTAATTTTTACTTCAATTTTACCTTTACCGATACTTTTCACACGTTATATACATCTACGCAATTAATTATTTTACTGTTAATCCAAGCTACGGTAATTGTACGATTAACCAGGGGTGAGGTAATCACCTACGTTAATGGGAAATGGGATTTTAAAACCCCTGTACCCTGCAAATTTATTCATTTGGGAATTATAAAGCATACAGATCCAGATTTATTTCAACCTGAAGTAATATTACGCATCAATTTTCCGAAACGCTGACTCAGCATGGAACATTTTGTTATCTACAGTGTGACCAAGAATAAGATATTCTGACTCCATTAATTACTCATAACATTAATTATTCATTAGGTTATAACGTTACTAACATTAGCGTTAAGTATTTCTGTTATAATTAGATATAGGTCGTGTAAATAAACTCTGTTATTGTAAAACTTTTCTTTTAAATTTACTGTATAATGGTTTACTTCTTTTTTGTCCATATTTAAAAACAAGTTGGTGTCCAAGTATTTAACTATTAGTTTCAGGAAGAAGCAACCTCGATTTTAAAGCGAACATATCTAGGTAAACATTTTTTGGTTAATAAGGCAAATCGATAATTTTATGAACCTGGCCCACTTTAATCTACGACTGAGCGTAAGGCACAAAATCTTCTAGTTATTATCCAAACTGCTAAGTAGCTCAAATTTGTGGCCTTGGGTGTAGAAGTACTTATAGAACCTAAGGAGTACACTTACAGAACTTTAGGATTTTTACACTGACTTTAAGGGTATGTACAAAATACTAAAAAATTTGGACGACCGTATAACTACATCAGAATATAGCACCAAAGGAGCTATCTCTAAGAAGAATAATATTAAATAACTTAAGAATTATGCAACGGAATGCAAATGGGCAATCATAACATCAACGGAACTGCAGGTAGCAATAGATATAGAAAATATAGGTATATGTCTTCTTTCAGAAACCCACTTAACCAATGAAACGTATATCAGATTTTAAGATATATCATACGATTCTCCCTGAAAATACAGCTAAAGGTGGAAGTGCAGTTATTATAAAAGAATCGATTAAGCATCATCAGGCACCGGGGTACAAAATCGCAGAAATACAGGCTACTTCGGTAAATGTTCAAACCAAAACTTAGTATATGATCATCTTTTCTGCCTATTACCCTTCGAATATGCCATAAAACAGATACATAGAATTCTTAACCAGTCAGGGTAATAGATTCATATATAGTCTTTAATGCAAAGCACACCCAATAGAGATCTAAACTAATAACCAAAGGTAGGAAATAAATAGAAGCGATGAAGCAAATAATATGTGAGGCACTCACAACTGGAAAACCGACGTATTCGGCCGCCGATTTAGATAAGATACCGAATTTAATAGATTTCTATGTAGTACGCAATATGTCTGCAAGCTACCTTCAAGTTAAAGAGGCATGGGACATGAATTCAGACTATTCTCCTATTCTCCTGATGCTCAGAGATACCATTATCAAAAAAAAAAAAATGCTGCTAGACTTGTTACAAACAAATAGACTCGATCTCGAAAACTTCATCAATCTGGCAGTCCCCGTGAGAACAAACAACCAACTAGACGAAGAAGTGAAAGTACTTACTAAGAACATCCAGCAATTTGCTTGGGACAGCACCCCCAAACCACCCAAGGAACAATTACCCCAAAAACAAGAGGAAACTTAACAGTAGAAAAAGAAAGCTAAGCAGAAAATGGCGACAAAGTAGAGCACCAGTACATCAAACTAACTTAAACAGCGCTACTTAGCAACTGAAAAAAGAAATTTCAAGAATCAAGAATGAATCAATTGGATCATACCTTAGTGACCTCACAAACGAAAGCAGCAGGCTCTATTCCATCGCAAAGACGATCAAGCGATTAAAAAGACTTATTCAGCAAAATGTTCCATTCAGAAATGGAGATGGTAGCTGGGCAAGGAATAATGACAAAGGTCAAGAGATTTGGTGAGCACCTTGAAAGTGCTTTTCAACCAAATCAAGGACACTATTTAAGAATCCGAGAATATAATAAATACCAAGAAGTAACTCTTAGACCTACCTCTGCAAAAGAAGTAGCTAATGAGATAAAAAATATCAATCTAAGAAAAGCCCCTGTGTTTGATCTCATCACTGGAGAGGTCGTGAAAAAGCTCCCAAAAACGCGATAGCAAAGATTACGAATCTGATCTATGCTTCGATTAGATTCAGATATGTATCTAGAATGTGGAAAATTGGAGAGGCCGTAATAATCCCTAAACCGGGTAAACCACCTTACTAAGTTTCATCTTACAGGCCCATTCCCTTCTTCCTGCAATTTCGAAACTATTCAAAAAAATATTATCAAAGAGGCTGAAAACTTTCATTGAAGAATGCAATTTGATTCCAACCCTTCAATTGGACTTTAGAGAAGGGCACTCTACTATCGGACAAGTCCACTGAAAAATCGCTAGAGAATAGAAAAGTCTGCTAAGCAATTTTCTTAAATGTTGCGCAGGACTTTGACAAAGTGTGGTACGAATAACTGAACTATAAACTGAACATGCTCCTAGCCAAACAATATGTCAAATTATTAGAATCGTATATTTCGCACAGAAACTTCAGAATAAAATAAGAAGAAACTTATTCAGATATAACAGAAATTAAGGCAGAGGTACAGCAAGCTGGTATCTTGGGACCTGTGCTATATCTAATCTACACCAGCTATGTATACCCAAACAAGGAAACAGTACACTTACCACCTACGCGGATGACAAAGCAATCATGGGTGAAGGTAAAGACAGTGAAGAAGCTGTAAGTAAAGATCAATAAATGGACAAAAATGTCAAACCATCATAAACGAAAGAAAACCTGCAAATGTCAACATTACTAATACAAATGGTTAGCAGATACCTATAATCATAAATAACACACAGACGCACGCGCACGCCCACGAGCACTTGCACGGCCACCCCAACGCCCACGCCCACGTCCATACACATACACACACACACACACACACACACACACACACACACACACACACACACACAGACACAGAGACAGACACAAACACAGACACCGACGCAGACACAGACACAGAAACAGACACAGACACAGACACAGACATAGACACAGGCACAGACACAGACACACAGACAGAGAGACAGACACAGACACAGACAGACACAGACACAGACACAGACACAGACACAGACACAGACACAGACACAGACACAGACACAGACACAGACACAGACACAGACACAGACGAAAACGCAGACGCAGACGCAGACGCAGACGCAGACGCAGACGCAGACGCAGACGCAGACGCAGACACAGACAGACACAGGCAGACGCAGACGCAGACGCAGACGCAGACACAGACGCAGACGCAGACGCAAACGCAGACGCAGATGCAGGCGCAGACGCAGACGGAGACGCGGACGCAGACGCAGACGCAGATGAAGACGCAGACGTAGACGCAGACGTAGACGCAGACGTAGACGTAGACGCAGACGCACACGCAGACGCAGAGGCAGACGCAGACGCAGACGCAGACACAGACGCAGGAGCAGATACAAACGCAGACGCAGGCGCAGACACAGACGTAGAAGAAGACGCGGACGTAGACGCAGACGCAGACGAAGACGCAGACGAAGACGCAGACGCAGACGCAGACGCAGACGCAGACACAGACACAGACAGACACAGACAGACGCAGACGCAGACTCAGACGCAGACGCAGACGCAGACGCAGACGCAGACGCAGACGCAGAAGCAGACGCAGACGCAGACGCAGACGCGGATGCAGACGCAGACGAAGACGCAGACGAAGACGCAGACGCAGACACAGCCGTAGACGTAGACGCAGACGCACACGCAGACGCAGAAGCAGACGCAGACGCAGACGCAGACGCAGACACAGACGTAGAAGAAGACGCGGACGTAGACACAGACGTAGACGCAGACGCAGACGGAGACGGAGACGCAGACGCAGACGCAGATGCAGACGCAGACGCAGACGCAGACGCAGACGCAGACGCAGACGCAGACGCAGACGCAGACGCAGACGCAGACGCAGACGCAGACGCAGACGCAGACGCAGACGCAGACGCAGACGCAGACGCAAACGCAGACGCAGACAAATACAAAGACAAAGACAAAGACAAAGACAAAGACAAAGACAAAGACAAAGACAAAGACAAAGACAAAGACAAAGACAAAGACAAAGACAAAGACAAAGACAAAGACAAAGACAAAGACAAAGACAAAGACAAAGACAAAGACAAAGACAAAGACAAAGACAAAGACAAAGACAAAGACAAAGACAAAGACAAAGACAAAGACAAAGACAAAGACAAAGACAAAGACAAAGACAAAGACAAAGACAAAGACAAAGACAAAGACAAAGACAAAGACTTAGACGCACGCGCAGACGCAGACGCAGACGCAGACGCAGACGCAGACGCAGACGCAGACGCAGACGCAGACGCAGACGCAGACGCAGAGGCAGACGCAGACGCAGACGCAGACGCAGACGCAGACGCAGACGCAGACGCAGACGCAGACGCAGTCGCAGATGCAGACGCAGACGCCGACGCAGACGCAGACGCAGACTCAGACGCAGTCGCAGACGCAACGCAGACGCAGACACAAGAGCAGACACAAACGCAGACGCAGACGCAGAATCAGAAACAGACGCAGACGCAGACGCAGGCGCAGACACAGACGCAGAGGAAGACGCGGACGTAGACACAGACGTAGACGCAGACGCAGACACACACGCAGACGCAGACGCAGACCCGGACGCAGACGCAGAAGCAGACGCAGACGCAGACGCAGACGCAGACGCAGGCGCAGACGCAGACGCAGACACAGACAGACACAGGCAGACGCAGACGCAGACGCAGACACAGACGCAGACGCAGACGCAGACGCAGACGCAAACGCAGACGCAGATGCAGATGCAGGCGCAGACGCAGACGCGGACGCAGACGCGGATGCAGACGCGGACGCAGACGCAGACGCAGACGCAGACGCAGACGAAGACGCAGATGTAGACGCAGACGTAGACGTAGACGCAGACGCACACGCAGACGCAGAGGCAGACGCAGACGCAGACGCAGACACAGACGCAGGAGCAGATACAAACGCAGACGCAGGCGCAGACACAGACGTAGAAGAAGACGCGGACGTAGACGCAGACGCAGACGAAGACGCAGACGCAGACGCAGACGCAGACGCAGATGCAGACGCAGACGCAGACACAGACACAGACAGACACAGACAGACGCAGACGCAGACTCAGACGCAGACGCAGACGCAGACGCAGACGCAGACGCAGACGCAGACGCAGACGCAGACGCAGACGCGGATGCAGACGCAGACGCAGACGCAGACGAAGACGCAGACGTAGACACAGCCGTAGACGTAGACGCAGACGCAGACGCAGACACAGACAGACACAGGCAGACGCAGACGCAGACGCAGACGCAGACACAGACGCAGATGCAGACGCAAACGCAGACGCAGACACAGACGCAGACGCGGATGCAGACGCAGACGCAGACGCGGATGCAGACGCAGACGCAGACGCAGACGAAGACGAAGACGTAGACACAGCCGTAGACGTAGACGCAGACGCACACGCAGACGCAGAAGCAGACGCAGACGCAGACGCAGACACAGACGCAGGAGCAGATACAAACGCAGACGCAGGCGCAGACACAGACGTAGAAGAAGACGCGGACGTAGACGCAGACGTAGACGCAGACGCAGACGGAGACGCAACGCAGACGCAGACACAAGAGCAGACACAAACGCAGACGCAGACGCAGAATCAGAAACAGACGCAGACGCAGACGCAGGCGCAGACACAGACGCAGAGGAAGACGCGGACGTAGACACAGACGTAGACGCAGACGCAGACACACACGCAGACGCAGACGCAGACCCGGACGCAGACGCAGAAGCAGACGCAGACGCAGACGCAGACGCAGACGCAGGCGCAGACGCAGACGCAGACACAGACAGACACAGGCAGACGCAGACGCAGACGCAGACACAGACGCAGACGCAGACGCAGACGCAGACGCAAACGCAGACGCAGATGCAGGCGCAGACGCAGACGCAGACGCGGACGCAGACGCGGACGCAGACGCAGACGCAGACGCAGACGCAGACGCAGACGCAGACGAAGACGCAGATGTAGACGCAGACGTAGACGTAGACGCAGACGCACACGCAGACGCAGAGGCAGACGCAGACGCAGACGCAGACACATACGCAGGAGCAGATACAAACGCAGACGCAGGCGCAGACACAGACGTAGAAGAAGACGCGGACGTAGACGCAGACGCAGACGAAGACGCAGACGCAGACGCAGATGCAGACACAGACACAGACAGACACAGACAGACGCAGACGCAGACTCAGACGCAGACGCAGACGCAGACGCAGACGCAGACGCAGACGCAGACGCAGACGCAGACGCAGACGCAGACGCAGACGCAGACGCAGACGCAGACGCAGACGCAGACGCAGACGCAGACGCAGACGCAGACACAGACAGACACAGGCAGACACAGACGCAGACGCAGACGCAAACGCAGACGCAGATGCAGGCGCAGACGCAGACGCGGATGCAGACGCGGACGCAGACGCAGACGCAGACGCAGACGCAGACGAAGACGCAGATGTAGACGCAGACGTAGACGTAGACGCAGACGCACACGCAGACGCAGAGGCAGACGCAGACGCAGACGCAGACACAGACGCAGGAGCAGATACAAACGCAGACGCAGACGCAGACACAGACGTAGAAGAAGACGCGGACGTAGACGCAGACGCAGACGAAGACGCAGACGCAGACGCAGA
This sequence comes from Vesta saturnalis, assembly GCA_036346205.1. Classification (NCBI taxonomy): domain Eukaryota; kingdom Metazoa; phylum Arthropoda; class Insecta; order Coleoptera; family Lampyridae; genus Vesta; species Vesta saturnalis. Next base: position 184,504 of record JARFJB010002506.1, on the reverse strand, counting down.
CGCAGACGCAGATGCAGACGCAGACGCAGACACAGACACAGACAGACACAGACAGACGCAGACGCAGACTCAGACGCAGACGCAGACGCAGACGCAGACGCAGACGCAGACGCAGACGCAGACGCAGACGCAGACGCGGATGCAGACGCAGACGCAGACGCAGACGAAGACGCAGACGTAGACACAGCCGTAGACGTAGACGCAGACGCAGACGCAGACGCAGAAGCAGACGCAGACGCAGACGCAGACGCAGACGCAGACACAGACGCAGGAGCAGATACAAACGCAGACGCAGGCGCAGACACAGACGTAGAAGAAGACGCAGACGCAGACGGAGACGGAGACACAGACGCAGACGCAGATGCAGACGCAGACGCAGACGCAGACGCAGACGCAGACGCAGACGCAGACGCAGACGCAGACGACGCAGACGCAGACGCAGACGCAGACGCAGACGCAGACGCAGACGCAGACGCAGACGCAGACGCAGACGCAAAGACAAAGACAAAGACAAAGACAAAGACAAAGACAAAGACAAAGACAAGCAGACAAAGACAAGAGACAGAAGACAAAGACAAAGACAAAGAGACCAAACCGACAAGACAGAAGCAAAGACAAAGACGCAGACGCAGGACAGACGCAGACACAGACAGACACAGGCAGACGCAGACGCAGACGCAGACACAGACGCAGACGCAGACGCAGACGCAGACGCAAACGCAGACGCAGATGCAGGCGCAGACGCAGACGCAGACGCGGACGCAGACGCGGACGCAGACGCAGACGCAGACGCAGACGCAGACGCAGACGCAGACGAAGACGCAGATGTAGACGCAGACGTAGACGTAGACGCAGACGCACACGCAGACGCAGAGGCAGACGCAGACGCAGACGCAGACACATACGCAGGAGCAGATACAAACGCAGACGCAGGCGCAGACACAGACGTAGAAGAAGACGCGGACGTAGACGCAGACGCAGACGAAGACGCAGACGCAGACGCAGATGCAGACACAGACACAGACAGACACAGACAGACGCAGACGCAGACTCAGACGCAGACGCAGACGCAGACGCAGACGCAGACGCAGACGCAGACGCAGACGCAGACGTAGACGCAGACGCAGACGCAGACGCAGACGCAGACGCAGACGCAGACGCAGACGCAGACGCAGACGCAGACACAGACAGACACAGGCAGACACAGACGCAGACGCAGACGCAAACGCAGACGCAGATGCAGGCGCAGACGCAGACGCGGATGCAGACGCGGACGCAGACGCAGACGCAGACGCAGACGCAGACGAAGACGCAGATGTAGACGCAGACGTAGACGTAGACGCAGACGCACACGCAGACGCAGAGGCAGACGCAGACGCAGACGCAGACACAGACGCAGGAGCAGATACAAACGCAGACGCAGGCGCAGACACAGACGTAGAAGAAGACGCGGACGTAGACGCAGACGCAGACGAAGACGCAGACGCAGACGCAGACGCAGACGCAGATGCAGACGCAGACGCAGACACAGACACAGACAGACACAGACAGACGCAGACGCAGACTCAGACGCAGACGCAGACGCAGACGCAGACGCAGACGCAGACGCAGACGCAGACGCAGACGCAGACGCGGATGCAGACGCAGACGCAGACGCAGACGAAGACGCAGACGTAGACACAGCCGTAGACGTAGACGCAGACGCAGACGCAGACGCAGAAGCAGACGCAGACGCAGACGCAGACGCAGACGCAGACACAGACGCAGGAGCAGATACAAACGCAGACGCAGGCGCAGACACAGACGTAGAAGAAGACGCAGACGCAGACGGAGACGGAGACACAGACGCAGACGCAGATGCAGACGCAGACGCAGACGCAGACGCAGCCGCAGACGCAGACGCAGACGCAGACGCAGCCGCAGACGCAGACGCAGACGCAGACGCGGACGCAGACGCGGACGCAGACGCAGACGCAGACGCAGACGCAGACAAATACAAAGACA
>JARFJB010002506.1:135000-177500 GCA_036346205.1 Vesta saturnalis | reverse complement strand
CTTGATCCATAAAATTTAAATAAAGCTTTAAAAAGGAATCATTTTCAACTTCCAACTTGTCAGGAAGTTAGTCGTATAATGGCTGGTGCTGGAGTATTTACGGTCTTAGATGCAAATAAGGAATTTTGGTAAGCACAATTAAGTGGTGATTCTTCTAATTTAATAACTTTTGCAACTGCTTTTGGCATTTTTAATTTTAAAAGATTACAATATGAGTTAAGCAATACACCAGAAATTTGTCACACAATTTTTAATGTAAATTATATATTAAGTAATATCCCGTATTATAAGTGTTTTGTAACTGTAGTTTCATATTAGCTGAGTTGATACGCCTATTTCCACAGTTTTTGCTTTTTGAGTGCGACGTTTCGGAAGCGGACTCTACTTACCTCATTAGACTTAGTCCTGAGAAGGACTGTTTTCGCACTTGAGTCGAATTCATGTGTTATGATTTTTTCCCAACCATTTGACTACTCTCAGATTCGAACTTGGTACCGTTCACTTACAAATCTGACACCTTTCCGCTGAGCCACTGAGTTATCCAATATGTATTTCTTAGAACTTAGAGCGAAAAACTATGCTCAACGCAAGAGGACCTGAACAAAGAAAAAGAAAATATCGCTAAAACACTCAAAGAAAATGGTTACCCCGATCTAACACCTAACCCAAACAGGGATAGGGCAACCGGAAAAGAAGAACCTAAATATACAGCGATAATACGATGTATACAAGATAACTCAGACAAAATACGAAGGATAGGCAGCATATACAAGATACGCGATGCCTTCAAATCGACCAGAACGCTCAGGAGAATACTAACCAAAACCAAACCACAGAATGAAGATCAGAATTCCAAGAATTGTGTATACAACCTAACCATGCGAATGCGACAGAGCATGTATAGGAGAGAGCAGTAGACCACTCAAAGTGAGAACACAGGCACGTAATAACAACGTCCGCAAGAGCGAAACAGATAAATCAAGAATCTCCGAACATATCTGGAACGAAGACCACCGTATCCAATGGGATAACACACAAATGGTGGCAAAAGACGAGAATACAACTACAGGAATCTCAAAGAAACCACATACATCACACTAGCAGAACATCCAATAAGTCAAGCGTGGAAATGAAACCCATATGGATTCCAATAATGTTCGAAGAGCTTAAGCGCAATACACCTAAGCAATAAGTTACGCCCTAGAGCGGCTGAAAAGCTTTTTCCTGGTGGATCTATCGCACGAATTTTGACAAAAAGTGGTCTAGTTTTCTTGATTATGACACTACATGAAGAACATATTTTAAAAGCTATAAGCAATAAAAAATTTGAAATCGATTTTGGTTTCTTTCACATTCTGATGTTAAATCTTTACAACATTCTTCTTGTAAGTATATTCCTCATACTTTTGCATTTTTTAAGTGAAATACTTATTCTATTATTGAAAACGGGACTAAAATTACTATTTAAAAGGATCAATTCCTACAGAATCTGCATAACTGAATGAAAATAGGGAATTACTACAAAATCACAAAATCTCAAATATCTCGAAAACCCTTGATTTTTGGATATAGGTAAATACGGCTTAATCGATCACAAATGAGCAATACTAACACACCCTTGAAGGTTGGCATCTATTTTTGAATTACCCTGTATAAGAAACAGTTGAAAATAGCTATAGGGAAACCTGTTGAAACTCATCGTGAAATTTTCTCAGAAATAAAAAATAAAAATAATATGCCAAGTGTTCCATGTAAATTCGGATAACCGAAAGTGGCATGATCTTGAAAATCTTTTAAAATGAAAGAGAATCTCAAATAACTCTGCGGTCCAAAAATTCAGAAGTCTACGTTCTTTCTAACCACAAAAACCACGAATGAACGGCTACCCGATGATACCCTGTATATTAAAAGTATTTCTAGTAAACATACGTTGAACATGAAAACGTTTAACAACCATTGTTTTAATTACCTCCCTATTTCTGTGCCCTACTACATACTGCAGTGTTTGTAGTGGCTCAAGTTCTAATCTTATGCAGCATCTCATGTTTTTAATCAAAAGAAATTACTGGAACTTAATCAATTTCAAGATGATAGTAGTTGTCGAAATTCGTTTGGTTTAGGAATAAGTCTAGAAGAGATCTGGTGCAATAAAGCCACTTCTCCTAAATAACGCTTGGCGATATTTAATGTAGTTGTAACTTACTTGTGTTAGTAAGGATTTCAGGTTTGCATCTGATTAAAAATAAAAGTAACAACAACATTAACAAAAAGGTGTTTCTTAGTAGTACTGATGCAGACCAAAAATTCGTAATAAATTTATTACCGTGCGATTCCTAATGTATGCAACACCATTTTAGTTTATTATGGTTTTTTCAATAGAACCTAACAGTTTTTAATCTTGGATTGTTGAAAACTACACATTTGAAAATACATGTGCGCTTTTTAAAACAGTTATATTTTGCTTTGATGAGTCTCACCATTTTAAAGGCCCACTATCATAAAGGACAAATATCTAATGTGAACAATACACGACTTTTCCAACATACAAAGTGGAAATTTAAAGAAATGAAATAATTTTAATAACGCTGTTTTAGGATAATTATGCAACCTCTTTTTTAATACGTTCATAACGAAAATAAGCAACATTGTAAAAACAAAATTAGTAATGCATGCCCGATAGACGTTTAAAATTTCATGTCAGCTAAAGGTTAATAGACATCGAGACGCTAATTTAAAAAATCCCTAAGTGACCGTTTAATTAATGTTTAGACTTATTACTAAGAAACTTTATGATGAAAAGTTATGCAAAATTTAACTTTCTTTAAAAAATGTGTCACCTTAGAAATCTTTTGCCGCTACATTACGCGTCGTGACAATAAATGCATACACGTCGGTATCTTTATATTTTTGAAATATACAGTTGTTTCAGAAATATTTGTTAAAAAACAAAAAAATTGCTCCTAATAAACCCCCCTCTCCGCCGCTGGATTTCTCTCCAAATTCTAATCAGCTCCAGGAGAAATTAAAACAAGCTTAAATACACATACCCACACGCGCACGTACGTATATGCATACGCATATCGATACCCACACCCACACCAAGACCAACACCTACAACCCACACCCACGTCCAACCCACACCATACCAACACCCACCCCGCACTTACTCCCACCCCTACCACCACACACGCACTCGTACACTCACACGCACATGTACAATAACACGAAGACGCACACGCCCACGTACACGCACATGCAGACGCACACGCACACGAACACGAACACGAACACGAACACGAACACGCCACGCACACGCACACGCACACGCACACGCACACGCACACGCACACGCACACGCACACGCACACGCACACGCACACGCACACGCACACGCACACGCACACGCACACGCACACGCACACGCACACGCACACGCACACGCACACGCACACGCACACGCATACGCAACGTTATGTTGAAAAAGTATTAAAGTAAGTTACTTTCTTGGAGAAGATCGATTCGGACCAGTTTGTGCGGTATATTTTATTCGTTCGATATTTTCTGGTGTTTTAACTATACGTACCGGTCCTGTAAAATTTGATCTAATGTTTCCTATTTTATTAATATCTCTGATGTGCCTCCTTATGAATTTGTCGTGTTGGAATTCTTCCATGGCTATCACATATAATTAAAACACTCCTCTTTTGGGTATTTAATCTTGTATTGTTTTACTTATCTTTTATATAAATTTAGAACTTTCGATAACAATTACAGTTATCGACTAAATGTTAACAGCTTTCATAATTAATTGAGATTTACTGAGAATGATAATTGTAATTGTTATTGAAACGTTTACATGAAAGATAACTAAAAGATACATGATTTAATACTCCCAAAACCAAATCATCAACTTTGGTGTGGTTTTGTGTTCTGCAACACAGTGGTACAGACAGACACACAGACATACGGACTATTTTTTAAATTGATATTTTTCGACTTACAACATCTAATTCCACTTAAAACTCGATACCGTGTTCAACGCAATACATTACCTTCCCTATATCACATACGGTTCAGAAGAAAATAAAAACCGTTTTTGTGCGGTTTTAACCTTTAACTACACGTGCTGGTTTATAAAATGCACTACTCATACCAGATAAAATAAACAATATTTTCAATAGTTGGCTGTGACACTGTGGCGCCTTCTAACCTCGTACTCACATCTGTATTCCAATTACAAGGAATTTCATTGTTGTCGGTGCAGTTACGAGTAACTCTCCTGCTTTATTGTGTGCAGCTGTGTTGTCTAGTGAACAAAATACACCACGCATGTAATTATGTAAGTATAATTACGTCATTTATTTTGTACTGTTTTATTTCTTTTGTGGCGATTTTTCATATAAATAATCATTGTCACAATACTAATAACATATTTAATCTTTTTCAGGGATCGGATATCTGTTAGGAATCCAAATGGTCTCACTGAGGATGAGCTGTGTCTTATGGCTCTAGCAATAGTTGGAGAAGAACCCGAAGAAGAAGTTGGCGGAAAATCAGATACTCTAAAAGATATAGTTATAGAGGAAGATCATTATAATTCAGTGTCGGAGGAAGAGCTTTATGACTCAGAACAAGAAGGAAGTAACGGTAGTTCAGAGGACAGTGAATAAAATTTGGTTAGTGGTGGTAATATTTTGTAGGTAAAAATAACAAAACCTTGTGGAATAAGAAACCAATATTGTGTAAATTTTGTAAAACTTCTCAAAAAAATATTGTGCGCATATTATCTGGTCCAAAACCATTTGCACAAGACATTGCCGATGAACTAGGTGCTTTTCAAATATGTACGATCGATGGCATAATTGAACAATGTACAAATTTGGAGATTGCTAAAACTCGGATAAATTATGACCGGCCTCGAGATGCGAAAGACACAACAAGATTTAATTATTGGCATTTATTGGGCTTCTGTTATTAGCGGGAGTGAAGAAGCAGAATCATACTCAGTTTCGTGAACTCTGGACAACTGATGGAACATGATCGGGAATATTTCGAGCATGTATGGGTTGCAACAGATTTATATTTTTACTTGCTAGCATACGATTTGATGATAAGAACACCAGAAATGAAAGAAAACAATCTGACAAACTTGCTGCAACACGGTTTATTCTTGATCGCTTAATAGAAAACTGTAAAAACACATATTGCTTGGGAGAACAGATAACAATAGATGCAGCTTCATTCAGTATATTCCCAAAAAAGCAGCAAGATATGGTTTGAAATTGTTTATTGTATGTGACTGTAAATTTTTTAATGTAAGTAATTTAGGGGTATGCTGTGGTCAACAACCAGAAGGACCATACAAAATGTCAAATGCATCAGCCAAAATCATCCAGCGCCTGATTAAGCCATGGAAAGGTAAAAACAGAAATGTAACCTGTGATAATTGGTATAAGTTACCTCTTAGTCATGACTCTCCTGAAAGACAAAATAACGTTGGTACGAACAGTGAAGAAAAACAAGACAGAGTTACCACCACAATTTTAGCCATGTAAAACAAGATCAAATGGTTCATCTATTTTGGATTCCAGAAAGATATGACAGTTGTACTTTATGTTCCAAAGAATAACAGGGCAGTTATTCTCCTATCTACAATGCACGACTATTCTGCAATTGATACTGAAAGCAACAAATCTGAAATAATAATGGACTATAACCGGTATAGGGGTGGTGTTGATACTGTCGATTAATTATACAGTGTGGAGAAGAACAAGAAGATGGCCTTTGAGTTTGTTTTTCAATTATTGAGTGTAGCAGGAATCAACAGCCAGATTATATACAATGCAACGCATATCAACGACAGCCATACATGCAGAAGAAGTTATCTGAAAGCATTATCTCTCACTTTGACGAAACTATACCTTGAAGTAAGAGCTGGCTTATGGAACCTGCCATGCAACAACAGGAGGATGAACCTCCGTCCAAGATAAGACGGCGAAGCTTCTACTGTGCCTACGATGACATACAATGCGTGTGAGAAATCAGTGTGCAAAGACCATTCAGACGCAGTGATCAGATGTATAGAATGCAATAACGTAGATCACAGTGAAAAGATTAGTAGTTTACTAGTGTACAGCGTACAGTTTCTGTACCAAAATGTGTTCTATTAATGAGTAAGAATATATCATATTGACTTTTTTTTACTTTTTCTATATGTATAGCATTATATTGTACTAGTATTGTATTTTTATTTAACTTATATTTCCATTGCGACCTAATTGTTTTTTGTTTACTTTGTACCTTTTTTTTATATTTTCATTGTAGTTATATGTGTAATACTTCTAATTTAGGCCTATGTATTAGAGTTTCATTCTATATTGCATTAAATTACATCACATTGTCATTGTAACAAGAATTTATTTTAATACTGACAAACCAAATTACGATGCAAAGAATAAAGAAGGTTATTTGAATTATATTTTGTGCAGATACGTTTAATATATATTTAATTAACTGCATTTTTAGGACCACCAGTTATGCATGAATTACTGAAAACAATCCACATGTTTTTCGAAGAGCGTTTGTGATAATATTTGTAACAGTTCTTGATCACTTGTCACGGTTTTTAGATAAAGTGTGATGAATTACTGACATGGTGTAAAAAATATACCACGGGGTTGCTTCCGTAATTAAATTAGGCGCCTGTACTTAAAGGTTAACATTAAGCACAACAATTTCAATCGTTACCTACGTAGCCTAGGAAATTTAAATAAAACCGCAGCTGAACTTGTCTCATACATAAAAGCTGAAAGTGCACAATGGGGAATAGGCGAGTAAAATTGTGGAAACTAATTGAGTTTATCGATACCTAACTATTTCAAGTGTGATCGTTAGAGCTATGGTGTATGATTCTAAAGGGAATTATGCATTTTATGGGGACAATGTTACCAGGAATGATATTTAATCGAACGCTTGGCTTTGCAAACTTTCTGTTATGTTTTTTTATTGTTGATTATATACGCAGTAAATAAACAATATATTGTACCTCCTTAGAGATAGCTGTAACTTCATAAAAATTTTAGTTTTATAGGTTTCAAAGTCAAATTATTTGCTTATTGCATAGGAAAGTAAATTTTTTTGTAATTAGCTAGGTACATCTTTTTTAATATACTTTGAGCGGTGTGGTGTGGCGTTACATTTTAGAAAAACACATAAAATGTTCTCATCTGTAAATGCAATAAACATGCTACCAAGCAGACAGCAAAGCACTGTTGCTTCATAAAGAACAAAAAACAAGGGAAATTACACAACTGCAGCTTAATTCCCTGGATTGTAATTTAGGTCATTTCCTAAACGGAACTTACAAACGCTAGTATAATTAAATAAGAGAAAAGCTTTTATTAACAGCACTAAAAGTACATAAGCAACCTGAGAATCTGCCAACATTTTACCTTAATTATTAACGTATTTTACGTGTTTGATTAAAAAGTTTTCAATCATCAAGTTTTTGAGTATCTAAATATTGAGCTACAATACAATTTATATTACGTGTATTTAAATCAGTTTAGGTGAGTTATAAACAGTACTTATTTTAAATAATTCACTACATACTAATTACGGCAATAAAATTATTTGATTATTGTGATGATTTCAATTTTGAAAAAGTACAAGATTAGTACGTGTTCAATAAAAAGTTTATGAACACAAACCAATTAAGTACCGTTTAAACTTTGTATATTATTATTGCTATGACTATGTGAAATCTTTATAAAGGCAGGTTACGAAAATGGTTTGTTAAAACAACTTAAGTATATTTCAAAGGGTTATTTATCGATAATAGCAATTATTGTTATGTGCCATTTACGTTGGTTTGGTTGCCCCCCTTATTTAATGTTTAGTCACAGTACTTTTCTTCGTACGTGACGCTCGAAAATGACGTTATTGTGTTAATAGTTAGGGGGTAGTCCCGGACAGCGGGTAGCACCGGGCAATTACAAGTTTCTATATATTCTAGTAGATGGAGTCACTTTGTCCCCAGCAAATACTCACCGCGGTTGAATTAAGCATTGGCGGGAAGTTTTGTTGTAAAGTACTTTACAGTGTTTTTGCGTTACGTCTAATCTTGTACACCATTTCTACTCTTCAAATGTAAGTACATGTATTTATTTTAATAAGAGTTAGTAAAAATAGCATCTAAAGTTAGTATATACAAAATTTTGTTGATTCACCGCTCATAACCTCAAAGGGGTTAGCGTTATAATGCTGTTGTGTAATTCGGGTAGCACCGGACAGCTTAACTGCAGGAACCATCGGACATCAAATCAAAGTGATTAATTTTTTACAGATGCCGAAACTCAAAGAAAAGCGAAATTTAAGGGGTCGTTGGACCTAAGAGAATATGAAACAAGCTACTGAATCAGTGTTATCTTCAAAAATGACTATACGAGAAGTATCAAGTAGATTTAGTGTCCCCAAGAGCATGTCAAAGTTTCGGATTTTAAAAAAGGAATGTAAGTTAAATTAGTTCCGAAATTAGGGTGGCTGGAACTTACATTTTCGTCTGAATACGACAAGCGCCTTGTGAATTATATGGTAGGTCTAGACAACAGAGGCATGCCTTTAACAAGAAAGGAATTCTTAAAACTTACTTATGATCTACCAGGAAAGTTGAAACTAGACCATTCAACAAAGAAAAAAGATGTGGACTTTTATTACAGTTTTATGAAGCGACATCCCCAACTGAAGTTGAGAGTACCAGAATCCACAAGTTTAATGAGGGCGTTAATCAGTCGCAAGTGTCTCTATTTTTTTCAAAACTAAAACTGCTAATGGAGAAGTTCTCATTTCTTCCATGAAAAATTTTTAACTATGATAAGACTGGGGTATCTTGCGTTCACAAACATAATAAAGTTTTATCAGTTAAGGGCAATGTTGATGTTTTCCATGAGCGCATGGGGCCAATTTATACCACCGCTCTTTATTTATCCCAGGAAGATAATGAACGATGAATGGTGAAATTTTCCTTTCCTATGTAACGTGCCATTTATTGTCTACCGTTACCTTAATTAGTTTTCAATTCTTGTCTATTGTTACCTTAATTTAAGTTTCGAAATTTGTATTATTATTGATAAATATATTTACATTACATTAGTATCTTTAAGTATTTCTTTTTTTGTTCAATAATTAAATTTTTTATATCTCGATATTTTCACTTTAGTCTACATAATTACGAGTACCTCTGTGTATAGTATGTTATGGTCTTTGTTTTGTGCGAAACTCAACACGCTTTGACGGTTAACTCATTTCCGTGCAGTTCAGACATTATCTTTCTTAAGTTTTGCTTCCCTTTTATAAGGTATATAAAGGCGTCTAGTTGCAATATATATATATATATATATATATATATATATATATATATATATATATATATATATATATATATATATATACAACGTGTCCAAGATAAGGAGGGCCAGTACAGGGATCTCGAGAACCGTAAAAGATACGAAGTCGGTTAAATAGGAAGAAAGTTGCGCATTTTAGTGCTTAACAAAATACTTTTTTGAAATCTAAAAAATTTCGATTTGTTCCGGAGATATCCGCAAAAAACCGAAATTTTGCAAAATCGTTTTAATTTTTTACTGGGTTTGTTTCAAGAGGAATTTTAAAATAAGTGGTACTTTCTCATAGCCACTTTTTCCCCTCTACAAGATGGCGTTATTGAATTTCAAATCCGACGTTTCGTCTTTGACCGACCATCATCAACTTCATTTTTTTAAATACAGCTCTGATTTTCTGATATCAAATTTTTTTTATGATTGTGGACCTGAACATGCTAAATTAGGCCTATTGTGCTAAAGCACTCAGGAACACTTAGGAGGATGGATAGAGGGATAATGAATTGCCAATAGATGCCTATGAACAGCTACCTTAAATTTTCTCATATCATAAATGAGAGGAAAACAGGAACTAGGGAGATCATCCCGGAGTTTAGAAGCCGTATAGAAAAATGTGGATTGCGCCCGTTTGGTACGACAAGTGGAGATTTGTACTGCATACTGATGATGTGAATGAGCGAACCGAGTGTTTCTCGCAAAGATAGTCCGAGATGATATCAAAGAATATAATTCAGCAGCACAATAGCCGTTGTAATAGCGATAATACAAAGAAAGAACTGAAACCATCCTTCTATGCTCAAGGAACTGTATGTGAGAAGTTAAGGACGGGTCATTTATAAGCCTAATCGCTCTCTTTTGAATACGATCAACGATATCGAGAGCGTATTGGGGAGCACTAACCCAGAGGTGAGAATTATATTCCAGATGAGGCTGAATTTGGGCCTTATACAGCAGATGGAGTTGTCGGGAGGTAGATCTGTACAAAAAGCCTATTTTACGAGCAGCTATTTTGGAAGCTGACAGAAGATGGTCAACCCATGAGAGATTTGAAGATACAGTCATACCCAACAGAGTAATAGAGTCTGAAAACTTAAGAACTGAGCCATTCATATTTACAGGAAATTGTTGAAGGTCTTTCAATTCTGAATTCAACAATGTACCACACTTCACGGTTTAGGTATGTTTTAGACCTTATTTGAGTATTGTTAAAAGTTTTACTCGAATCGAAGCTGCCTTGTAAAATCCCTCATAAATTTAATTATTTCAGCTATGTCAATTTATCGAAAAATCACTTTTTTTGAGGTTTACAAATAAATTAGTTATTGACAATAGTTTTTACAATAATAAGTATTTACAACAAAGGATATTACAAAAATAACAACGAAACTAGTATCAAAGAGTAGAATTTAAGTTCATAGGAAGTGTTCGAAATGATTGCCTTCTTTCTCTAAACATAAATAGCATCTCATAATTGTAGCTTCTAAAACATTAATCAGCATAACTTTGACAAGCTTGAAGAACCAATCTTCTGAGTTCTTGTTCTGTTTCAAAGTTTTCCTTATAAACATAATTTTCGACATATCCCCAAACAAAGAAATCTAATGGAGTAATGTCGGGTGAACGTGCTGGCCATGGCGTTTCAGAATACGTGCTTATAAGTTTTCCTGGAAATTTATTTAAAAGGTACTCATTAACAGCCCTTGAATTATGTACAGGCGCACCATCCTGTTGGAACCAATGGTTGCGAATTTCTGCTAGAGGTAAGTTATCCAGGGCTTCTTCCAAGTCATTTTGTAGTAAATTGAGGTAATGCTCAGAGTTTAAATTATGATGGTAAAAAAATGGTCCTGTAATTGGTGTTCCCACAATTCCGGCCCACATATTGAATCCAAAACGATGTTGATATCTTGTCTCTTTAAGTAAATGTGGGTTTTCTGTGGCCCAGTAATGAATATTTCGTCTATTGAAAATCCCATTTTTAGTCACCATGCTCTCATTAGACCATATTATCTGATAAGGAAAAGGTTCATTTTCATGACATTCTCGTGTGTACCATTCACAGAATGTTCGACGCCTTTCTGCATCACCGGGCCTAAGTTCTTGACAAATTCTGTATTTATATGGATGAAATTTTTGTTTTTTAAAAATAAATTGTGCTGTCGATTTCGCCACACCAACGTTTTGTTCAATTTTCCGAGTTGAAATTCCGCGGTTCTCAATAACTAATAATAATACGTTGTTTACTTTTTCTTCATTACTAGGCTTTTGTCGAGAAAGTACAGGTTTCTTAAACGCACCGTATTCTTTAAGATTAACTACTACCTTACTAAATGTCCTTTTATTTGGCTGCCTCCTTTCCGGATATTTATTTAAATACATATGTTCTGCTGCATACAGTTTCGGTTACTTAAAATGAAACAAGTTACCATATCAGATTTCTCTTCATTTGAATAAAGTTCCATATTTCAAACAAAATGCAAGAAAAACGTTTTTAAAGAAAATAATTTCACAGTAAATGTCAAATTTAATACATCTCTGGGATGTTCATTTTTTTTTCAAAGCCTACTTTCTTTCAAATAGATGTAGAAATGTGATAGATACCTGAGACATTGAAACGTACTAAGATCGATGCAAAATTCGACTCCTTGATGTTAGATTTATTGTTATCTTTTTATATCTTTTATTGTTAATACCTGTGCGTGTTTAATACTGCCTTATTTATTTGTAACCTTTAATTAAAAAAATAGTAAATTTTATTGTTCTTTATTGTTAATACTTACTATTGTAAAAAGTATTGTTAATAACTTATTTATAGTGTTTTTTCGATAAATTGAAATAACTGAAATAATTAAATTTGTGAGAGATTTTACAAGGCAGCTTCGATTCGAGTAAAACTTTTAATAATACAAATATGGTCTAAAGCATACCTAAACCGTGAAGTGTGGTACATTGTTGAATTAAGAATTGAAAGAGTTTCAACAATTGGATATTAGAAAATCAGAGCCGTATTTAAAAAAAATTAAGTTGATCATGGTCGGTCAAAGACGAAACGTCGGATTTCAAATTCAATAACGCCATCTTGTAGAGGGGAAAAAGTGGCTATGAGAAAGTACCACTTATTTTAAAATTCCTCTTGAAATAAACCCAGTAAAAAATTAAAACGATTTTGCAAAATTTCGGTTTTTTGAGGATATCTCCGGAACCAATCGAAATTTTTTAGATTTCAAAATGCATTTTGTTAAGCACCAAAATGCGCAACTTTCTTCCTATTTAACCGACTTCGTATATTTTACGGTTCTCGAGATTCCTGTACTGGTCCTCCTTATCTTGGACACGTATATATATATATATATATATATATATATATATATATATATATATATATATATATATATATATATATATATATAATATTTAATAGGGAACAAGGATAGAGTAATAATCCCTTGGCAGTGGCAAGGCCCTGGAAATGGTAATAATATCGTATCGTTGCAAAGGCCTGCTGCATGACGTCACGGAAAATGCATAAAAATGGCACATGACAATGCATTGTCATATTTACGAGTATAAATGGAGATACCTTTGTTTTGCATAAATCACACATCCCGTTGTATATATCCTGCATTCGTCGTCATTATGAGCCGCTTTAGTCGTTCGAATCTGCGTTAGTTTAATCTAATTTCCCTTATTGTAGGTGGAACACAAATAAAAATTACCTTACGTTGTCATAGGCTACCGTTCGTTTATTTGTATGTTGAAGACAGATGAAAGTTATAGTACCTTCCTGTACGTTTATATTATGGAAATGATTGTTTACCTTACATGATGGTCTACAGTTCGTTTATATTTCGTTTATTTGTACGTTGTACACAAATGGAAATTACCTTTACATTATCGTATATTTGTCTTGTGAATTGGAAATGAAAATTGTCAAGCTACAGTTCGTTTAAGACAAGATTAAGATACTTACTTTGTACAAATAAGTTCTTATCCCTTTAGTGCAGTCTAAGTAAATAACAAATCAGTTAGCGTTATTTTGATACGGTTAAAAAGGAACAGCTGAGTTCTGCTCCTAAGCTAAAAACATTTGAGTTCATAACCAATCGCAACTGTAATTTGTTGACATAGGTCAATACACGTTTCATTATTGAATACAGTGTGAATCGCATTTCATTTTAATTGTAAGTAAATATAGATTATAAAGTTGTACAGTGTTTAATTTAGCAATTTTAAGATCGTAAGGCTTTACGAGAAATATCGTTTTAGTTATTTTATGTTGATATTAATCAAACTTAATCAAGCTTTATGAAATATACCTATAAATACAGTTGTTTAGTGTTTATTCAAATTACCTATTATGCTTTAAGATACAAATTTCTCAATTTTTGTTGTGTTTTAATTATCAAACGTATAAATTGAGTGGCGTCCGACAATAGAATAAATGCTAATACTGATTACATCTACGGATAAATCTTTGCATCCCTCAGCCCTGAAAATCAATGAGTTCTCAATTACCGTAAGTTTCATAAGTTTGTACCTCACCTCACCGTGGTGCAATTTACCTTTTAAAATATAACAATCAACAACACCAAATTTTTTTTATTTGTTATATCTAGATGAAGTTTTTTGTTAAGTTTGCTCATCCCACTCCTGAAAATCCGATCTTATTCATACTAGATGGCCATTGCAGCCATAAGGAGTTGGATGTAATATACTGTGTCCGAAGTAATATATTCATATGCTCAGCACTTTTCCTCATACGGCCCACAAGCTCCAGCCTTTAGACCGAAGCTGTATGAAACCATTTAAAGGAGCTTATGCTGAAGCTTGTGGAGAGTGGACGCGAAAATATCCTGGTATTTGTAGATTAGAAGTCACAAAGAATGGCTTTCCTTGTACCGGTGTTTTCGGATATATTCTTTTTAAAAATCACCGATATTAGACTGGCAGAAAATGATGATGTAGCAGGTCCATCAGGCATAGTAACTAACTCTTCCTCATTATTACAGACGGCCACTCAACCATCCACCAGCATTCCTGAACCATCGACTTCTCATAACATAACCAATGACTTTACTCCAACCGAATATTACCAAAATTTAACATCAGTTGTCGCCTTTGCCAGATGGAAGCCAGTGTAGACTAACATCACGGAAAAGAAAATCAGAAACATGTCAAATACTCATTTCAACACCTTATAAAGACGACTTGGAAGAGAAACATCGTTTGAAAACTGTAAAAACCGACAAAGTAATGAAAATAAAAAAGAAAATGTAAGTTTTGACGAGAGTAAAGATGAAGTTCGTAACTGCAATGAAACACAGAAGACGAAAATTAGTGATACAACTCAGAAAAAAGGAAAGAAAAGGAACGTGGATCAGAAGAAAAACGATAAAATAGAATACACAGCCCAAATTGAGAACGAAACATACAAAGATTAAAAAGAAAAGAAGAACGCAAACAGCACAGGTGAGAAAAATACAATTAAAGGTAAAATACAAAACGATGAGAAGACTGAAAGCTCAAGTGGAAACAGGAAAATGCAAACACCAGAAGAAGGAAGAGACACTGAGTGTCTTATCTGCAATTAAACTTTTGAAGAAAACTGGGTGCAGTGCCAAACATGCCATGGCTGGGTTCATGAAAGTTGTGCAGATATAGATGGAGTAAACTATAATTGTGACTTTTGTGCATGTAAAAATTGTTATAAAGCCATGTATTGATTGTACCGTTGTACCCGACGATTTTTGTAGTTACTACCCTCCATTTTATAGATGACATTGGACAACAAGTTTTAAAATAAGTGATAGTTTTCTTTTCATTGCGAGTTTTTTCCCTCTTGATTCTTTGACAACCTGTTGAAAATGCTTTAAACTTTTATTTAACATTGAACATAACGTAATATATTAGAATTTTCGGAAATATAATATTGAAATCCTTAGGTGTCCGGAGCTACCCGACTTTTCCATACTGTGATGTAATGAACATAAAAAGATCTAGAACGGCAAAGTACAAACTTCAAATCTAGCACGTCCCCGACCTTATAAATGATTTCCGATTGAAAAAGTATTATAGTATCTAATAATCAATGAACCAAAATCAATTTGCACCACATAATATTAATATAAACGTATTTCATCTAAGCTTATATTTATGAAAGTAATTTAGGTTGTCAATACCGCATTCAGTTTTGGTTTTAATGAAAGAATTTGGATTTATATACAAGGCATTAAAAGGCCAGCGTTGCTAAGAAAATTTCAATTTACCATATATCAATTACTTCGCGAAGAGGATTGTTTTGTTTTGATAATGTATTTTTCCCGACGGTTTTCGAGTTTGAATTCGTGGATGCACGTACTTAGAAAACTGGAGTACTCTTTTTATAATTGGTCAATTAAATGGAAGTGGCTTAAAAAACCAATGTGGCGGCAAATGAATATTTTACGAGAGAGATTTGATTTAGGCGTAGAAGCGTTAAGAAGTTTCGTTACGGCGAGTGAATACCGCAGAACGACGTTGACCAAAGTCCATGGTAAAAGCACTTCCGTAGCAGGCTTTTCATACCCTCACTGCCCATTAGGGGATCATATAATTGTTTAACCATCACGTGACTAGCTTATCGTTGCCTGCAGTCCAGGAAGGTGTTAAATGCCTAAATTTATCTAGTGATTTCACCGTTCTCTGGGGAGGTCATCGCTTTTTTGCGTAAAAATCCAACGTTCGTTCATAATTTTCAGACATTAAGTTCACACTTCGTCGTTCACAAAATAACTTGCCGTAAGTAAACAAGCCCTTCGTTATTTTTAAAAATAATAAGTATTATTCAGAACTTGTACATACATAGAGAAGAATAATAAGTACTAAGCAGAACTAGGTCACAGTAAAGTAATGTTAACTAATAGCTGGTTAATATAACTATCATTGTACGTACAACCAATTAAAATTTAATCAAAACTCGAGTTACAAAAGAAGCAGTCACTAGCTGAACAGTACTGGGATTTTCGAACGTCGTGTCAACATTAATCATAGAGCCGAGGCCTCCTATGGCCCCATCCCAGGTGCCTAAATAACAAAAGGGCATCCTTCAAGTAAGGTAACATTTCTGTGTTTTTATTGTGGTGGTTGACAAATGCTAATACATTTATTGTGTGTAATTTTATTATTTTTGTTATGCGTTCATACAAAAGGTTGAATACGCTTTTACTTTAAAGATTAACTTCTCTTTGCTTTCTCATCGTTTAAATTTTAATACAGGCGTATCCATCCGCACTATTATCCAAATTTTAAAATTATCCCCATACTGCTGTAAATAATTAACTAAATTCTTAAACTTATTCCAGGAATCACACATAATACCCTTTCCTAAAATATTCTTCAGTTCGTCATTGATAAGTTCCAAGTTTTTAAAATATAATTGGATAGTCAAATCTTGCTTAATAAGTAGAGATACACTAATTTGTAACTGAAACCGACAATCTACATGTGTTTTAAAAAGGCATACAAAGGTTTTAACAATTTTTCATGAAAATCTGTGATGCTGATGACCCAAGCTGCTCCGTGTAGTACATATTAAAACAATCTAAATCTTTAATTGAATCCTTTTCTTTTGCCAACTGGTCGATTTCTTTCTCCCTTTTGGAAATTTTCTCGCCTCTAATGTTAGGATTTTGTTTTTTTTTTGGCATATTAACCGTCATATAATCGGGTTGATATCCAAATATCGTTTGATATGCATCGTCGCTTAATTTTAACTTGCGCAGTTAAAACGGTACCATCCTGTATAACTGCCCGATCCTGGAGAATTACAAAATACCGAAACCTTCTCAGAATTTCTATAATTGCTTAGGCAGCAAGGTACGCAGCATAAAGATGGCGTCTAAAACGTTAGAGGTACGTTTTACCAAATGTTATTTAGGGCCGAGAACTTTTGTGAATTAAGTCATTAGTACCGGAAAAGTGCATTAGGGAATACAATACAATACGGAGACAAAGTAAATACAATAGAGCCTTTCTTTGAGAAAACGCGCTAAAAATAGTTGTTTGGTAAAACCTTACCTTTTATTACGTCTGTTACAAAAAAAACTTGGGCTCTACACTTAAATACTACGACGTCGAAACTATAAATATTCAAATTAAGCACGTGGCAATATTGTTGTTATACCGAAATAGATCGGCAATTGTGACGTCACAGCAGGAGGCTCTTGTAATATAAATTCTTACTGTCCGCCATTGTCAAAGAATTCATCTACAATTGCAGAATTTTAACGGCAGTGTTACAAATATATTTTGCAAATAATAATATTTCTCTTATTGAGTAAATGTAATTTAAACCTCAAGTCATTTGAGTTGGTTCCATGCTAGACCAAAGTTAATAATTAAAGCCAAAAGGGGTAAGTAAGTTAAATTAATGAGTATAAAATAGATAACCACCCCTTAGGTAAGTGATATGTTAATTGTTGACAAATTAGAACTGTTTTTTACTTTACTACATGTTTCGACAAATAATATCGTCATAAACGGGTAAATCTAAAGTAAAAGTTACTATACAGTGAGTCCATGAAGTTATGTCTAAATTCATTTAAAGTTCAAGGGTCTAGTTTTTGGAGAAACGCTCGGATACGGCGATTTTTATTTTTGACTGTGGTTTTATTACTGGTAAAATTTTGTATATAAGGTGGCCCAAAAATTGGTTACGACCACCAACTTGTCAAATGGAAACACCTCTTTTTTATTTCATTTTCTGAATCTGCTTTGAGTTCTGAGTAAATGTTGTGTACCATGTCTTATACCTATAGTCAACATATGTCGAGATATTTACGAAAAAAAATAAATACTTTCTTTATAAAACTATCAAGCACACTTGCAAAATAATCGTATCCAAGGTGATTCTTAAACAATAGGTACATGTTTTCATTTCGTTGTGTATGTCAATTTACTTCTGACGTCGAATTTCAACATTTATCCTTTCCGAAATGGTATATTTTTGGATGAAACATTTCCTAATAGGTGGATAGGAAGGAGAGGACCTGTCGAATGGCAAGCTAGGTCACCCGACCAAAACTGGTTGATATTGAAAGAGAAAATCAGAAGAGAAATGCGTGCTATAAGTCCAGAAGTGGTTGAAAACGTGCAAAGAGAATTTATTCATGGTATTGGCTATTGTCAAGCCTCAAATGGTGCACATTTTGAACATTTGATTTGATTTGTTGTGTTTTTTTAATAAATTGTTCCTTTTGACAGAAAACAAAGGCCGCCTTCCTTCATACGTTCAATTGTAAATTCCTCGAGATCTGCTGACTTTGGGTATAAAACATGTTTCATGAGGTTTACTTAGAATTCAAAGCAGATTCAGAAAATGAAATAAAAAACAGGTGTTTCCATTTGACAAAATCAAGTTGGTGGTCGCAACTTATTTTTGGGACACCCTATATACCAAATTTTACCACTAAAAAAACCGCAGTCAAAAGTAAAAATCGTCGTGTCGGAGCGTTTCTCCATAAACTAGACCCTTGAACTTTAAATAAATTTAGACATAAGTTCTGGGACTCACTGTATACAAATACAAGGGAAACTGCTAAGTACTTACAAGCTGCGCAGTAATATTGAAAGCCGAAGGGTTTCAATATTAGGAACTTCTAAAATAATAATAGTAAAAAGATTTAATGGTCTAACTATTACCAACATCCAAAGTGAAATAAAACCTCAAGTGTTAGAAACGAGAAAAGCGGGATAAATAGCAAAATCGCATTATTAATTGGTAAAGATACTCGTTTTTGAAAATTTTAATTTTTAAAACGAAAATACTTCATGATGATGGAAAACATCTGTTAACGGTAATGAAGCGGAAAATTCAAAAATAACCTACCCAGTATGTCCAAAAACTTATTGATTTAAGAATAACAATTTTTTTTCGGTTAAAGTAACAAGTTTTATTAAGACACAAGGTTGTCGATTATTATTAGATATTGTAATTATCCACTTTGCCTTAATGAAAACTGTGTCTTTAATCAAAAGAAAATTGTTACATCAATAATTTTTTGGCTTATGGAGACGCTGTATAGGGTGTTTCTGAATTTACCGCTTCACCACTGTTAATAAATATTTGCTATCGTCATGAAGTGTTCTCATTTCAAACCAGTATTTTTTTCTTTAATTTTAACTATTTCCAAAATTAATTAGTTTTAGTCTGTAAATCAACAATACGACGTTTTACTTTCTTACACTTTCCTTTGGGATTTACTTTTCTTAATAGTTCATTATCTTCTTATTTACTTTTATTGTTATTTTATGAATTGCTAATAGTGAAGTCGTTTCAACATTACTTTGTAAACTATAATTTTTAGTTGTGTTTAGGTTCATCCGATGATGACAAGCTCACTTATCGAAACATGTAATAAAGTAAAACCAATAATAAATAGTCAATAAATTAATTAGCACTTATATATCGGGAATGGTTTATTACCACTGAGTTAACCAGAACTCAAAATGAATAAATATAAATAATCGACTCATAATATTTTGGGTTATAAACGTGTGACAAATTCCTTAGAATACTAGTAAATTGAAATCATCGGACAACATTTTGGCATATTAGGCTTATTACGTATTGTCTGTACCGCATTGCATAAACTTTGCACAGTTCTGCTTCTGCGTATCTTGGGTAGCGTGAGAAATTCTCGTCCAGTTCTCTTTGAGTGTTATGCAGATTTTAAATTTGTGTATAAAATGTTGGTTGTTCTAGTACTTTATTAAATAAGTTTGCATTCAGAAAAGTTAGATGCATAATGTACAATGGAATTTCTTTATAAAGATTTGAAGCAGAGATCTCTTCAAGATTTAAGAAAATTTGCGAAAGGGCATTAAGCCCAATTGCAAAAGTAATATTCACTGTTAGCAAATTAATAGTTTTACATATTCGTAAACAATAAGTAATCCAGCTACACGTAAACAGTGTAACCTCGACTTTACCAACATTTATACAACAAGACAGCTGTCGTTAATTGCATATGTGTGCGGAGCGGGGTGATGTACGGTTGTACGTGTGCAGTGTGTGTGCGTGTGTGCGTGTGTGCGTGTGTGCGTGTGTGCGTGTGTGTGTGCGTGTGTGCGTGTGTGCGTGTGTGCGTGTGTGCGTGTGTGCGTGTGTGAGTGTGTCGTGTGGTGTGCGTGTGCGTGTGTGCGTGTGTGCGTGTGTGTGTGCGTGTGTGTGTGTGCGTGCGTGCGTGGGTGCGTGGGTGCGTGCGTGCGTGCGTGCGCATGTGCGTGCGTGCGTGCGTACGTACGTGCGTGCGTGCGTGCGTGGGTGGGTGGATGGTGCGTGCGTGCGTGCGTGCATGCGCGCTGCGTGCGTGTGCGTGCGTGTGCGTGTGCGTGTGCGTACGTACGTAACCAAAATTTCGTATTTAAGGTAGTTTGTGTTTCTCCTGGAACTAATTATATTTTGGGAGAACTTGAAATATATAAAAGTACCGGCTAATAGATTTTGAAACAATGCATTAACTATGCTCTATACAATTTTTTAATACGACGCGTAATTTGACCGCAAATATATTCCTACAGTGGAAGTTAAGTATTCATTAAATTTTTTTTTATTGTCTGATTAACCATCGACTTCATAATCATCAGATATAATTCAATTTCATATAACTTTTTGTCTTAAAGCTTCGTAATACAAAGCCAAACAAGCGTGTAATAAAAACTTATTAGGGTATATTTCGGTTGTTGTTAATAATAATTCCCCTAATATTACTTATACTCCTAATAATAAATAGAAGATTTTGTGCCTTCAGCTCAGCCGGTGATTAACGAGTCCATGTTCTTAAAATTTCATTTGCTTTAATTAGGAAATGTGTGTGGTTAGATATGTTCGCTTTACAAAAAAATGTAACTTCAACCTGTAAATAAATGTTAAAATGCCTCGGAAAACAAGTAAACCGTAAATGTAAAATTGAAAACAATAGCAAGGTTTATTATAAAATCGTTAAGACAAGTTATAAAAGTAAAAAAATCTTAATCCTAATGTTAATAACTTAAAAAAAATACCTTATACTATTTATTAGAAAATAAATACCTGTTTAACTTTTTGGATGTCACTGGTATACGGTAACTGATAAGATGTGCTGACGAGCCACGCTTTCAATTTTGAAATGGAAATATAATAAAAAGTTTGATATTCGTCGATGCCAAATGAATAAATTCTTTTACAAAAAACCAAACTTAGTTGAATTAAATGGGTTAATGTACCATTTATTTATAATCTTCAACATAGCAACAACTTCTATTGCGCCATCCTCGTTAAATTGAAACGTAATAATACAATGCAATTACGTAATAGGAAAATTTAACGTAATAAAGGTGAAATAACAAAATAAAAGTGCCGTTAATTTAACGACACTTTTTAATAAAAATACTTAAGAACAAAAATGGACGCTTCTTGCCTTCATGTCGTAACAACAACGACTCCCCAAAAATATATGTCTGCGCATGATGTGTGCAAGACGAAATGCCCGTACTATCCCACTTTAAAATATCTAAACCTATGCTTTTTCAGCCACTAAGGTATGCAATTTACATGACACAAAAACCAACGGAGTTTCCTAAATTATGGTATATTTTTAACGCAACTCGAAAAGGTTTGTTACAAGCGTTAAAAATTAAAAAATGGGACTTAAAATGCCTTAAACTGTACTACCGAAATTTTTATAGAGGTCGAGTTTTTTTTTGAGGTTAGCATCTATATATCTATTAACCTCTGTCTGAAATGAAGGTTTAAATGACAATATGACATAAATTGTATTGTTTTTAAAATGTTGTCAATTTTCCTTATGAACGTATCCGAAATGTGTTTGTAAGTTTCAGAGATTTATCGAACGCTTTTTTTCAAGTTAAGTATCTATAAAGCTTTATCTGACATGAAAGTTAAAACGCCCATCTGACATAGATTATTGTTGTTGTTTTTACAATGTTGCTTATTTTCATTGTGATCTATTTCAAAGTATGTCGCATAAATATCCTTAAAAAGTAATTATTTCCTTTATTTAGATTTCCACTTTGTAGGTTGGAAGGTGGTGTTTGTTCAACGCCGGATATTTTTATACTTACCTACTTTTTATGCTTGTATACCATACCTACTTTTCCGTTAGTTATTTTTACAAGCAGCCATGTAACTGTAAGATTTCTTTCTAACAATAAAATGTCACTTTCACAAAAAATCATTTGTTGAACAAAGCTTAAGTTGAATTTTAATTCCTTTTGTAAACGTAATCGTACAATTAAATACTGGTTTAATCGTATGCTTAAACATGGAAAACAATTTAAACTCCAGACTAATAATTATGTAATAAAGAAGATAGAATAACTTAAGCTTCCCCTAAAATATACTTATCCATTTTATACCTGTAGAAACTGTCATTAATAAATTAGAGATTGTAAAACTTTACAGGTTAAATAATTATTATTGTAAGCGTTTAAATTAACGAAAATTTTACTTCAAACTAGCATACAGTAACTTAATATTTCTGTTTCTACCTTTTATTAACTCATTTGTAGGAATGACAAACATATAGTGTGACGCACTCAAACATTAGTTAATGTGGTTCTTCAAAATATGTTATCTGAATTTTAAAGTGCCCTAGTTGTATTCAGTTGAAAGCAAAGGGAAGGTTGTGGTTCACCTTAACCAAATTATGTTTTGACTAACAAGGTATTGAGCAATTATTAAACTTCAGCTATAAACATTCTACACCAAGATGTATGATTATAGATTTTACGGTTCAGTAGTAAATTAGACAACTTACACAACGTTGCACATGCATTGAATCATATGTGAAAGCGGTTGATTTAAAATCACCACAATAAGCTAAAAGTTGAAAGATTGCTGGTAAATTATGTTCAAAAGTAAAGGAGACAGTTTTTTAAGTAGAGCTGTATTATTACTGGAGGCACAAAGTCTTTTACGTAAAAACATTAAAATAATAATAATACTTTATTTGCCCAACAGAATCAACATTCCAATTACATCGCAAACAAATCTGGTGTGGAAAAACACATGACATTCCAACCTGCAAAGGGGAAATTAAAAGAAATGAAATAATACTTCTTTCTTTAGATAATTATGCAACCTCTTTTGTAACACGTTCATAATGTAAATAGGTAACACTGTAAAAACGACAACAATAATCTGTCAGATGGACGATTAATTCTTTGTCAGATAGGTTTCAAAGCCATCCGCTTCTACAGAAATATGTCTGGATATTATCCTATAATGGTTATTCAGATACTGAACGCAGTACACACCAGAATTGATCCTAAAAGTTACAATAAAAATGAGAATAGCTGAAGATATAAACTTCTGATATATTTGTTTCAAACATATTTGATAAAATCAAACACTGTACCTAATAAACCCCCATCTTAGACGCTGGATTTCTCCCAAAATCTAATTAGCCCCAAGAGAAATAAAATCAAGCTTAAATACGAAATTGTTTCTACTTTGTTACTGATTTTTTTTCTAGAAATACGTATGTGTACGTTTCGATAACTTCAGAATGATAAAACGTCCATACCTAGAAAGGTATGGACGTTTTATCATTCTGAAGTTATCGTGGATACAAACGTACACCTACATACGTATTTGGAGCTAGGAAGGAAAAAATTAGTAACAAAGTAGAAACAATTTCTAGTTATATAATAGTTATTTATATATCAAGGGAGTTATGGGTACGTTAATTACCGAGGGCAACAGATTGCAATCCCGAGGGACGTTAGTCCCAAGGTTTTGACGTTCATTAGTGTAAATTTTGAAATAGCTTCCCTCGCTGTTAATATATCATTTAATTATTTACTTGTTTATTTATTTATTTATTTACTTATACAAAAATTTTGAGAACAGTTACAAAGATATGGGTCGATGTTTATGCAACCGACAATTCAGTAATTAATATTTATTTGTGGTTGAATAAGAAATATCATTGGCTGGGAAATTAAATATTTCACGATCAATCTGGCAATACTGTAAATGTAAACGTCTTCAAACAATGATAACGTGCGCGCCACATTGTTTGGCTTTAACTATAGCAAGCTTATGTTTGCGTTTTCCTTCTTTTCATATTTCATAAATTTGTTCTCACATGTTAATTAATTCTTAAAGATATTACCACTTACTTACGATGATAACTGTAATTGTTATCGAAACGTATTAATTTATATAAAATATGGATATAAAAATACAACATTTAAAAACCGAAAAGCATAATATTTTAATTATGTGTAATAATGGTGAAAGTTTACGTTTGCATAAGTGTATCTTTATTTACACAATTGTGAAAGTTTCCTTCGACGATTATTGCTATTGTACACTTACTATTTTTGTCTCCACATTGTACAGCACGCTCCATATCATTTGATCGAATTAATGATTAATATAATATATCTCGTAGTTTACTGTACTATTTATTTCGAACATAGACTACATTTACATTTGAAAAAATGCCACAAGCAACGTACAAAAATACAGATTTATCCTTTAAAAAATTAGGTGCTATTAAATTACAGTTTAGGTATAAAACAGTAGCGTTCGACAATTTTTTTTATAAGTATTGTATTATCTTATACTTCACTGCATTAAAACCCTTTTGAACCTTTTTAATAAGTCCAGCTAATATAGAGCTTGAAAAATTATTTAGAGCGACGATTACGTTAATCAATAACATAGCAGATTGTAAAATATAGCACACACATTTAAATGCGTTTTTAAGTATATTAGCATGTATTCACATGCAACCAAATAAGGAAAAATTGTTATTTTACACGTGAACGTATTTTAAAAAATTTTCGTATAGAAAGATTAAGTACGAAAAAATAACTAATATTCTTGGGATTAGGTAATTTATTCTTATTATAAAACTGTACTAAGCCTTAATGAGATAAATGGTTTCGATTTAGCTTGTACGTGAACGCACACGTAGTCAGAGGAAACCTTTGTATTTAGTATTATACCAATTTTCACGAGTCAGAGCAGTTGCGTTATAACTAACTTTGTTTTACTACCTCCTTTAGAACTCACCTATTGTGCACAAGAGGATGCAGATAGAACTGATATAGGTTGGCAATTCTGTCCGGTGTTCTCAGATATTTTGTTGGTATGTCAGTTATTGTGTGATAAAATAAACATAACCCCTGAAGCTGAGATTTGGCAGTTGTCAAACTGACATCGGCGTCCTCTGACAGTATTAATATTAGTGACGCAACTGCTGTGACTCGTGAAAATTACTATAGTATTGTTACGGTCGAAAAGAGGAAGAGGGTCCTACGGCAAACCAGCTGCTCACGGTGGAATGGGAGTGAGTTCATAACAGGTAGACCATTTAATAAGGTAAGGTCCGGAGGCGCCACTAACTTGTTGCACTTATCTGCCGTAATTCCAAGTCAGAAAAATTCCTAGATGTTAAAGGAGGACCGTGAAAGGAAGGAAATATGTGAATAGAAAATTAATATTTATTTAAAAAAGGTAATAGATAACAAAAGGTGAAAGTTATGTCAATAATTAAATAAGCGGTAGGTTGATTGGCGTAACAAAAACAATATCTATTAACAAAAAACTAAAGGTACCTTCCCGAGATCTCGAGTTTACACAAATAAACCGAATAATTAATATTTTAATTTAAATAAACGCCTGCTTTGATTTTATATTACACATTAAGAACAAAAAACAATCAGAAGATGATAGATGATACTGCTTGATGAAATGATAAATGTGAAGGGATGATTGTGTTTTTCTTTTATTAGGCGATGATGAGCGACGATCACAACGTAGAGTACGACGAGGAAGGAGGAAAAAAGGCCCTAGAGGAAGAATAGGCATAATTTCAAATTATCGATAATTGGCTACTTACAAGATGTTGGATGGCCTTGCAAGAAACAATTTTAGAATTAAACAAATATATATTTTATTAACACATAGGCTTGTTTCTGGCTTTCTTTTTTTTGTTAAAATCTAGGTGTGCAAATCTGAAAGGTAATTTACATGGGAATGTGGAAAATACTATGTTAAACCTACTTACAAAGAAAGTCGTTTTGAATAATCAACGTGATTAGGTCTAACAACGCCGTTACCATAAAAATCTCAATTGCGGAAAGCTCTGGTCCTTATAGGATAACAGTAGCACTTATATAGGTAGCGGGTTGTGGGGATAAATCCCAAATATTGGACGAAAAGGTGCGATAAACCACTAATACCCCTTGAACTAGACTCGATATATCTTTACTAAATTATAGGAAAATTACGTGAATTCCGTAAATAAAAAAAATAATCATATTTGATTTTTCAAACGAATTTGACTGGTTGTTGGCCGAACGACAAGGATAGAATTATAAGTAAGAAGAAGAAGGTTCCGATGAGCGGGAAAATTATCCAAGATTTTGAGAATAGGAAATACCGACAGAATTTACACAACAGTGGCGTGAATTTATTTAAGTTAGGTAAAACAAGAAAATATAGGTATAAATATTAATAAAAGGTAAAGAGTAAAATGTAAACATGAAACACCACAAAATAAATGAGATTAATTAAAGACAAACACCAAAAATACTAGATGGGATTACGTGTTCACCGGGAAAGTAAAATGGGTACGCCTATGGCGAAATTTGAGCAAAATTTAAAACTGGCCAATGATAATTCGTGAATCGCAATTCAAGGTGAACGCATTTAAACTATTCAAAATTCAGACATAAATATAACCTATAATTTTGATTGAAAATCATTAGACATTTTATTGATTAAAAGGATATTTAGGAAAAGGATTTATAATTCGAAAAGTTATAAAGGTAGGGTACTAACAAAGGACATGTTAAGAATATATTATAGTTTTAGGATAAATGTTAGAAATTGAACACAAATAAGGGTGGCAAACATTGAGAAAGAAATGGACCGTAACAGTATTTAAAGTTTTGGGTGAATATTTTAATTCGGTATTCTCAAGCGATGTCACAGCGTGTGATCTTGCCTGATGTTGGACTACTTTAAGACACGTTTTTATGGAATGTGATTGTTTTCTGACCATTTTATCGCAAATTGTAGGCTGTGAAAGTGTTATGTGCTAATACTTGTAGATGGGGATTGTATTGATACAATTCACCAGAAATGCGTAAATGAAGTGAATAATTATCCTACATAAAGTTCGTGCGATTATAGGTTAGCTACCATCAAACTCTTTAAATTAAAGAATTACATTCAAGGTAAGGCTATTTTGGCTGTGTATGTTAAGATGTAAATGTTATATTCAGTATGCCAAGGTTTTGTGAATTTCTTGGCTGCGCTAATAGAAGTAACAGGGAAAATGAAAAGAAATATTTTTCGTTTCCTAGAGTGCGGTATAGGCGTGCTAAGACTATCCCTGAGGGCGTTAAACAACGTGATGCTTGGATGAAGGCTGTAAGAAAAGACGATCTAACATAAGGCGGTAAACAAAGGAACAAGGATGAGGATGGTACCGATGTGCGACGTCAATGTGTGTCGTGATCATAGCTCATCTAAATAGGTACTTTATAAATGGTTCAAATATCACTATCAATGTCAAACTGCTAGAGCGCTGGTGGTGTAGTGGAAGGAGTCGTCTTGCACGCTTTTGGTGCGGGTTCGATTCTTGGCTCTTACACTTTTTCTCTTAGGTTACAGTAGTTTTGTTTATCTAATCTACTTTTGCTAGGTTATTGTAGTTTTCTTTATCTAATCTAATTATGATAGGTTACAATAGTTTAGTTTTTATTATCTAAAATAGATGACGTCACACATCGGCACCATCCTCATCCTTGTTCCTTTATTTACCGCCTCCTGATCTAACAACTGAGAAAATAAATAATCCTTCTGTGTATTCTCATCATTTCTTAACTGTCATAAATGTACTGATGCAGATTGAAGAATGTATATTTGTGTTGAGCGTACATTATTTACCAAACTTCACATGAGTTTTACCTTATTAAAGCAAGTAACAAAATACTTACAAGTTTCTATTGCAATGTCGTAAAGGTGTAAAGATCCAGCTTTTTATATTTTTTAATTGCCCTACAGTAATCAAGTTAAATAAAGTTGCATAATATTAAAACCAATTACAAAAGATTGCGCGATATTGCATCACAAATAATTAATTTTAATCCCCTCCGACGTAGATATCAAAAAGCATCAAATGCTCTTACGTCAGAGAACCCTCAGCCAATCACAGCCAGAGGACCCCTGCATAGAAACCGGATCCACCCACCGCGAATTATCTATAAAGACCGCGGCGCTACCGGAAGAAATTCTACTCTCTGCGCGCTCCGCTCTCTCTCTAGTCGCTACTCTCGCGTCTCCAGCATCTAGAATCTAGAACCGAGATCCAGACCGCGCGCGCCTGCCGTGCTTAGTTTCGTTGTATACGCCGCCGACCTGTCGATTGCCGCATCCGTTCATCCCAAAACCGTCATGTATCTTAGTCGCGTTACTTCGCCGCCGTCACCAGTAAATCAGCGTCATACAATCAAGCTGCTGGTGGAGATACGCTAAGGTTAACAGCACGTAAGTTTTATTGCACTACTTTTCTTAAACATTACACCAGACACCCAGAGAAACGACGGGCTGCAGAGCCCGGAAGTTATCTCACCGTTCCAGTACACATATCAGAAGCACACGACAGGCTGTAAAGCCTGAAGTCACCTTCTGCAAACATACACACACTAGAAGTCACGACAGGCTGTAAAGCCTGAAGTCACCTTCTGCAACCATACACACAAACCAGAACGTTGCTACTGCGGGATAACTCCCTGAAGTCAAATTCCATTTACTCCAGCAGCAAGAAGGGCATTCGCTCTAATTCTACCGCTCCCTGGGAGATCCCTTTATACAGTAGTCGACGGGCTGGACCCAGAATCTTATAAAGGGCTCTTCATTAAACATATATTATACCTACAATACACCTACCAGATCCTGAAAAAAATAGCAATGCAAACAAGCGACGCCAAGACCTGGAGATATCTCAATACCAGAAGGCGTGTTCTTAGAGATCACCCGCGTGATCCTGCAGTTAAATAAAGACGAACCCATGGTGCGTTTACGTAATAAATTGCATCAAACGTGTTCCAGCGTCTCGCAAATCGCATATAAATTAGTTAGATATTCTTCTAATAATATTTCTTAATAAAGGAAATCCGGTAAGATAAACATTCCTGTATCGCGAGTATATTTTCACGCAACGAAAAACTATCCACTATTTCGTTCCCGAAGGCCTGACTAATTTATCAGCATCAGAATAAATTACGAAAATTATACGTGTAAATTCTCTCATTTTAACCCCGAGAATAATCGTGTACTTAAGACTTGTTTGACTTGTTTAATTTAGTTCACGCCTCAGATTAATTCGTTTACAACAATTAATAATAGAAGCAATTTTTAATAATAACTAACGTAGATTAGTTCGTGATAAACTCCGTCTTCCCTGTATTTAATAGGTAGAATAAGTTTCGCTTATAGGAAAGTTACATGCGTTTTACAATAACAGACGTTTTCTAATAATAATTAACTAATTAATGCGTCTTATTGCCGGGCATAATTAAATGTTATGTATTAATCATTGCAAATACGTTCTCAATTAATTAAGAAATCCTGAGACCATCCTGATCAGTTAGAGTAAATAATCGAACAATTTGCATTCAGAAACGTATAAATATTAACCTATTCAGTCTGAAAGCCAAATCATATATAAGAATAGTCATGCGCACTAAGGTTACTTTAACTTATTGATTTTTCTCTTTGACCTGCTTACAAATACCAGCGCGATCGTTGTCCCCTGCTTATGTAATACGGAGAATGCTACACAACGCCACCTGATAAATACCACGCCACCGTTTAAAGGGCAGGCCTAAGCGTTCCTAATAATCAAAATAAATCGTCATTATTAGGATTTTTGGTCATAACAGACCAGCAATTGAACCACAATAATTTATGTTTCCACAGAAACGTCTTAGAAGCCAATAATTCCACCACTACCGTTCACGGGGGACTAACCAAAACGGGCGCTACCAGGAAGGACACTTTGGTTAACCTGATATAAGATTTTTCTTGTTGGTAATTTAATTCACCTAGTTTAGTATCTGATTATTTAGTTTTATAGAAGAAATAGGTAATATACGTTTAAAATATTTTATTGTAATTATTCAAAGTGTACAGTGTTAAGCATCAAAATACGAACCACCCCCGTCTTGTTAAGACAAGACCCGATTTGAGCTGGACCGAGGCAAATTAAAATAAACCATTTTAATTATTGTAAGCAAAGTGGCTTACAAAGGCTAAAATCTAACCCAACTACAATATAGACTAATTATTCTCACTAATTAACTATGAAATATCTTAACACTTTATACTAACACTACAATAAGTCAATTATCACGAGTTCTCTGGAGAAAACACTCAAAAATCACAGCAAAACACGTAGGTTCCTATGAAACGCTAGGACAAGTTGTCCAAGACACAGAATACAGATAAATACAGAACGCGCAGTCGTTGTCGGTGTCTTCAATGTTCTTCAAATAAAATACAACGAAACTCAGTTTTTTAAGTTTGCATTAACTCAGTCACGGTTTTCATATTTTTAGGGTAGTATAAAAATGATTTAACCTTTTATAGTAATTTGTCAACATTGACTGCGTTTACGCCGCATCAACGTAGTGAATAGGTTCTATCTGGTTTTCGCAGATTCGGTTGAAATATGGGGCATAAACTTTGCAGGGTTGACAGAAAAACCTACAAGCATTTTGAAGAAAAACGCTCACTGCATACTGTTTTTCTGGCAATAAATTCTGGATGTTTCAGAACCCATTCTGAATATCAAATTAATTGTAGCCATATAAGTTGTTTAAAAAATGATTGATTATTGTTTTTATTCAAATGGTAACAACATACCGAGTGAACCCGATCTGTATTTTATTATGAATCTGCTATAACATAGTTCATATTATAACAGGGAAACTTATATTGCACAAGCTACATTTATTATTGTACGTTTATTGTTATTATTATTATTATTATTATCATCATTACATTGGTGTCAAAAATCTCTAGACCGCTTCAACGCAGGAAACTATAAAAACGTGTACAGCATTGTCAGTGGTGTGGAATCGTAGATTTACTCATATGAACCCGAAAATAAACGCCAGCTGTCTGTTTAGGTATTCCAAGGTGAAGAAAAACGAACAAAAGCAATCAATTTCTCAAGGTGTATACAAAAAGCAGGTCACGTGGCAATAATTCCTCTGTAAAATCAAAGAACTATTACTGCCGATTGGTATACAACCATTTTTTTGGCGGAAGTCATCGCTGAGCTTCGAAAAACCAACTCGGAACGACGAATCATCCTCCACCAGGACACTGCAAGTTCGCATACAGCTCGCAAGACAATTGCATTTTTAACGCAACAAAACGTCGAATTGTTAGATCATCCTCCGTACAGTCAGGATCTAAGTCCCAACAATTCCTTTACCTTTTCGAAAATCAAGAATGGACACGTGGTCACAGGTTTCAGTCTCCAGAAGAAGTAGTCGACGCCTTCAAAAACGTCATTTTCACTGTACCAACAAGTTAGTGGAATAACTGCTTCCAGAATTGGCTCGAGCGCATGAAAAAGTGCATTGGTCTTGGTGGATGATACTTCGAAAATAATAAAGTCTTTAAAAGCTATCTACTGTTTTATTTTAGCTCTGTACGCAACACTTAAAAGACAACACTCGTATCAAAACATCTATTAGATAAAACATAATTATAAGTGAAATTGAATATTAACTTATCTCGAAGGATCTTTTGGAATAAGAAAGAATTTCAAAGATGGTTTATCCCTGGAATTATTTTTACACTCATAAACACTGCAGTAGTTCAACATGATGATTAATTTAATTAACTTTTAATCTCAAATCTAATATATTTTGTCCAGTTAACTATGCTGCACACGAAATGTTTAACCTAACAACGTATAAGTGAAACAATCTACAAAAAGTTGCTACAGCTATTCGACGAATAGTAAAATCAGCAATGCCAAATACGCGCGCCGAAGCAACGCGACATCAGTTTTTAATCAGAAATTTTTAAGAGTGCACTTTCTGTGTTTATCTGTATTCTGTGTCCAAGATCAACTGGTAGAGGCGGAGCTTGTGACGTCAGTGCGACATACTTGAAAATGCCTAATTCGGTAATGTTGTGTATGCATATTAGAAACTATGGCGATCGTGAAAAATTTTTTTTCCACCCGAGCGACAAATTTGTGCTTCCAAAGGGAAGCGCAAAGTTGTACTTATCCGAGGAGCTAGCTTTTTTTTTACTTTGTTGCTCGCCAAGCGGCAAAGTAAGTAAAACGCTCACTTAGTTACCGTAGAAACCTTAATAAAGAAACGTTTAGTATTTCTGCGACTTTTGACGAAAGTATGCGTTGAGGGGTATTTGACAATTTTGTGACCAGCGCGTGATGTTAAGATCGTTCTCGTACAATAAATATCTGGTGTGGAACACCACACGACATTTCAACCTACAAAATGGAAATTAAAAGACGTAATAATTTTAATAATATTTTTTTTAGGATAATTATGCTATCTCTTTTATAATAAGTTCATTACGAAAATAAGCAACATTGTAAAAATAAAAACAGTTTTCAACACACATTCTTACAAAAACACATGCGTAGCGCAAAGTGATGCTCACGTTTTGAAATCTGAACTCTCTTTGAGGTTATCAATAATTGTTAATTTTTAACAAAAATTTTTATCAAAACACCGGTTGTAGAAAAAATCATGTGTGTAACTCGAGCACAAAGTGACATTGCCGCTCTCGCGAGATAGCCGCGCGTCAAACTTCTCGCTCAGAGCGGCAATGTATCACTTTGCGCTCTTAATACACAAATAGCTATCTTCTTCGGTATGAAAAAGTAGGTGAATTCTATCTGTGTGTCGGAGTCGTTATTTCTAGCATTTCTCTCCCCACCTAATATACTGAATCAATTCGAATAATACTTTGGGCTGATGCTTTAGAACTGAAACTTCATAGAGGTCTCCGCAACGTTTTAATTTTTAGATTTAATGCTTAAGATAGACCAAAGGAAAAAACGCCTTTGCTTCTAAGGATTCTAGGTTCGAAATAGAGTAGTAGCTGTAGTCTTATACTTCACAATGTAAGGTCCTTTCTCACAATTTTTATATTTGCCGCGGCTAAACTGCAATCGGTTTTTAGATTAGAAACTAAAGAGGGGGTGGGTTCGTCGGAATATTTGCTTTAGCTCTACACTGTCCACATAAAATAATTATAGTAAAACGGTTTAATAATTTATTATCCTATTATTTACAAATATAACGTATTCACAGTTAACCTAGGCTAATAACATTATGAACAACTAATATAAACATAAACTTGAGAAACAATGAGAAAACAATTAGAATTTAATACTTATACAGCGGCGTCGAGGGCATCCACTAGGTCTGGACGGAGAATTTGGATGTCCTGCTCCTTTCACTCACTCGAGAAGATTGCTTATTGTTGTCGAAGTCGTTTCTGTAAACAAATATTAATACTCCCTAGTTACACTAAATGAGGAACGTAATATTTAAATGATTAATAACGTTGCGTTTAATTAATTATTTATGCTGGATACGGGCTTGTCTACCAAAGAAAAGAATGAATAAACAAACTACTGGTTATTTAAAACGGGGTTGCGCAGATCTAGGTCACTAGTGAAAACCGATATCCCGAGTTCACGGTTGTACGCAGGAGGAGCGTGCACCGGTCTAATTGCTTGCTTCTCTTTACCTTCAGTAATTTCTGGAAGAATGACAGGCGCGTATGCTTCGTGAAGCAATTTACCTTCGCGATCTATTACGTTAGATAATATGAATATCTTCCGAGGTTTTCTTTCGCATTAAATTTAGACTGGGCGGATTATACAGGTTTGGCTGTATTATGCGCGTTATCTTATGGGATGTAATTTTATGGCGATGATTTCTTTTATGCAAATGAACGAAATCTCACGTACATACAAATGAACGTTACCTAATGGTATACGCACAAAAACGCGTATTTATGGAAGGCGGTCTTTATACTTGCAGAATAAGCTGGTGGAAAACAATTAATTTGATTGTTTTCTTGAAATTCAATTACTAAGCGCGTGGTTATCGAGGTACGGTTTTCTTCTAGTACAGGTCTCAGACGGATACGTTTAATTTGTTTGTGATTATAGGCACTTCGGTCTTCGCCAGCGAGCTGGTGAATGCAGGTGTTTAGAATGTAAGTGAGAGTAAATGATAAGAGCTGCAGGGCTATACAGTCCTACCTAGCTCCCGTTGTCAGGTATATGGTAGCGTGGTGTTTGTGTTCGTACTCCCGACTGCTTCGTGGCTTTGCTCATGGCGGTCTGGGGGTTAGTGTGTGTTTGCGTTTGTACTCCCGACTGCTTCGTGGCTTTGCCCGTTGCGGTCTGGGGGTTAGTGTGTGTTTGCGTTTATACTCCCGACTGCTTCGTGGCTTTGCCCGTTGCGGTCTGGGGGTTTAGTGTGTGTTTGCGTTTATACTCCCGACTGCTTCGTGGTTTTGCCCGTGACGGTCTGGGGGTTAGTGTGTGGTTGCGTTTGTACTCCCGACTGCTTCGTGGCTTTGCCCGTGGCGGTATGGGGGTTTATGTGTGTTTGTGTTCTGAATTCCTCTACAGACTTACGTGTCGTTAATCACAAAGATCGAGGATAGCTATTTATTTACAAAAGGTTCGCGGTGCGCGTTCGCAAATACTGGGAGCTAAACTCGCGGTGGCTATCACTAGGTCTACGTCGATTGACTTTAACGCAACCGTCACGTGCAGGTTTTATGGAACAGGAGTTAGTCTGACGGACTAACTAATACAGGAGCTGGTAAAACCAACTAAATAATTCTCGGCGGCGGGGTGCGTTCACGAGGCGCGACGGAACTCTTCTTCTGCTGCTACTGGTCTTTTCTAATCTTCGTAATAATAATCATAATATTAATCCTCCAAAAGGTGCGCGGCGCGGTTTTTATAGGGAACTCTCGGTAGGCGGTGGTGGCTTCCGTTTGGGGGAATCCTATCTGTAATTGGCGGAGATTACTCTGACGTATAAAACATTCGATGTTTTATGAAATCTACGTTGGAGGGGAAACAAATTACTTTTAGGTTATGCAATCACACGAAATAATAAGAAATATTAAATTAGGTACTGAGTAATATGGAATACTAAGAAATCTTACATCATTTCTTTTACGAGGGCTGATTGTTAAATAATTAATTAAAAAAATTTTGTAGTAATGACTTGCGGTTCGTTACAACAACCAGCAAACGATAGTGGAATAGATTCTTCCTTTCGTTCTAAATTCATTAGAATTGTGCAAAAGTGCACAAGGCTACAAACATACTTTAGATTTTGGATGAAACGTAATATTAATACATAATTACTTTAAAACACAATACCCTTCTCGATTTATGAATAATAAAAGCACTCCATTTAACTTTACGCACAAGTAGAGTGATTAAACACATTAACAAGCTGAAAGACTTCGAGAATTCTCAACTAGCGATAAAAGTACATGAATGCTTCTTAATCTACATTTGGTTAATACGAAAAGTATTTAAGGATGAAATTTTCAGATGTATTTGTGTAGAAGTTATAGCAGGGAAATACGGATAACTAGGCAATTCTTTTACTCAGAAAATGTTTAGTGTATTCTACTAAATAAGCTGCTAAAGTACGTCCAAGAATATCAGAGAGTAATAAATGATCTTGACAGCGACATGTCAGTGGCGTACTTATTAAAGGCATATATTATAGGGTCTGTAAAATATAAAAATCTACAATTTTTACTACACTGAAGTCCCAATCGCACGTCTTTGAGTTCTCTGATCTTCAGGCTTAAGCTGAGTTTTAAACGATCGACTTTTGTTTGCAGTTTACCTGAACCGTCTTTATTTAACACAATATTTTGCAGGCAGCACATTTACAGTATCTACGTTTAAACTAGGCCGGTTTGCTACTAATTTCTGTTTGCCGCTTTTATGCAAAAAAACGACACTATTTCACTAATAACATGATTTAATGCTCTCTGATATTCTGGGACGTGCTTTAGCGAAGTTCCTTTTAGGATTGAATAAGTGAATATTTCAAAACACTTAGCTTTTGGGTTTTTAAATGGTGTATTTTTATATTTATATTCATATAAATCCATACGTTTCGATAACAATTACAGTTCTCGTCCTCAGTAGTGCTTAAGAACTGTTTGAGATGTTAGAACAAATATATGAAATACGAAAAGATTACAACGCAAACATAAGCGTTCTATTAATTTCACAGTTTGATAAACGTGTAAAGTTATGGAATCTTATTTTAGGAACGAATAACTAGATCCTTAATAAATTAAATATTATTGAACTGCCTTGAAGATGACAAACAAAACAACAGTGAAAAATTTCATAATCAAAGAGAAAATTTAACAAAATTGTAAGTGTAAAGTTGAGAAAAACTTTACTTTGAAATTGATAAAAGCATCCACAAGTAGAAACTTGACATATCAATTAAGGATGTATTCACACCTTATAAAGAAATTGTTTTTTGTTTATAATTCTAATTGTTATTTTACAGTGGAAACACAATGCAGTATGTTTAATATAATCTTTTATTTTAATTGGTAAATCATTTACTTCAAGGTCTAAAAGAAAACAGCAAGAAACCTAGACATTAAAATTAAGACTTACCGTTGTGGATTTTTTTAATTGTAAAACGCCAAAACCTATTTCAACGGAGATTTTCTTCTTGTTTATTAAAGCTATCTGGATGTTTACGTATTTCGATAACTTCACGTTGTAAACAAACATAATAATGAGTTTGTCTTGACAATATTTCCATATTATCAAATTGAATGTCATGATTTAAATTATTTTAGGCATGGTCAGCTACTGTATATTTCTCTAATTGGCCTCAAAGCCACGTTTTTGGTTCCAATAGATATATTTCCACAAAAACAAGATAATTTCTACACTCCAGAAGATGATAACGGGTGGGAGACATCTTTAGATGACCTTAAATGTTCTTCAGTTTTCCTTGTAGGTTTAGAAACAGCCCTAATACCATGATCAATACCAACGTTAAGCGCTAGTTTTTTTTATGGTTATATCTGGCAGATGAAATAATATCATTAATACATTTAAGTGAATATCCATTAGATTGTAGTGGTCTTGTTAAATATTTTTATTCATCTTTTAAAAATCCAGGATCACAAATTCATTTTGCTTGATCCACTAAATATGTAGTTACGCCAAGTTTTTGACGTGGATAGTGATTTGATAGTTATTGAAGGTATCTATCAGTGTGTGACGGCTTTCCATAAACCTTGAAAGATACTGAATTTAGGTATTAGTGTGTCAAGAAATGGTAAACTTCCATTAGTTCCTTTTCCATGGTAAACTTCTTCTCCATGTCTCCAAATAACAAATGTGTCATCTACATATCTATGCAAAACCAAAGATTTTTTAGGTTACATTTTGTAACGGTAATATTTCAAATTTTTCCATATAACAAAATAAGTTATAACAAAGCTAAGAGGAGTAACCATTGCTCCACCATCAAGCTGTTCATAGAATATATTATTCTACTGTCGTTGTAAGGCTGTGCTGACTATTGTACCACCCACTTCAATTTTGAAATTATGTATTTTTTAAATGACGTTGGAACAATTTTTAATATAATGGGGTGTTTCGATCGGTCAAATTAATTTTACTATAACATAGGTCCGGAAAACTGAAAAGTTTTGTTAACGTTACGATTTTAAAAAATTATGAAAGCTTACAACAGAGCTTGTTAAAATTCATGTTAATTACATATTTACTTTTGAACTTATTCGTTCATAACAAAAAATTATAATAATTTAATATTTGTCAAGTTGCCTTGGTGTATGTGAATCCTTGTGATATTTCAGGCTCACATTCCATTAATATAAGTAATTTGATTGTAATCTCATTATATTTAGAATTTACATCAGTTCTACATACATAAAGACAAAATTTGCATCGATTGGGGCTTGAATCTCGATGGCGCAGTTGGTTAGCGGGGTACTCTAGCAAAGTACAGGTCGAAGGTTCGAATCCTACTCGAGGTAAACTTTTTATTGATGTATTTAATAAAATTAATAATAATATTTAAATACATATTTACTTTTGAACTTATTCGTTCATAACAAAAACTTATAATAAATTATTATGAATTCAGTATTACACTCGTCATCTCATGTCAGCACTTTTGACAGGACGGTGTCAAATTGAGTTCTTGTCATTTAGGCAAATGGGGATATCACTACAGAAAGAAATATCCTCACCTGCTCTAATGGAAAATAAGATGGAACAATAATATATTACATACTTGTCGAGAGAAGTATAGTTCACCGAGATGCAAAGCCTCGACGTGAACTAGTTCTCG
The DNA here is from genome assembly GCA_036346205.1 of Vesta saturnalis. Lineage (NCBI taxonomy): Eukaryota > Metazoa > Arthropoda > Insecta > Coleoptera > Lampyridae > Vesta > Vesta saturnalis. Next base: position 138,633 of record JARFJB010002506.1, on the reverse strand, counting down.
AGACACGGAAATGGTATTTTTGCCGAGGTTTTATACGATTTTATTCACAATTAAAGAACAAGCAACACTATAAAGTACAAATCAAAAAATTATTGGAACACATGCATTACGGCTTCTCGTTTACTATTGAAGGTCGTGACAATACGACTTTTAATTTTTACTTTAATGAGAAGCCATAAATGTTATGCTTACTATTTTTCTATTGGTTTTGTCGTTACTTGTTACCAATAATTCACTTATTAAATATGCTTATTAAGGAAAACGTGTTGTTTGTTTCCACCTATTGCTTGCGTTCACTCACCATCTACGCACGTGAGAAAAAATGGTTGCATACTCTTGACCCTTTATTAAAATTGGCAAGTTGTCAATTTGACATTGATGGTTTAAATCGATAGTAGCTCCCCCACAAGTTGGAAAGTGGTCCATCACTGACCGCTTCATCTCATTACTGTCTCCTTTTTTTGTTATTACTGACCGTTTAAAGTAAACCCGTAGAATCATTCACTTTTCAACCTTTAAAGGGTTAGAAAAGCAGTATGTTACAAACTAATTGTGAATAATAGATATTTATATATCAATTGAGTTATGGGTATGTTAAATACCGAGGGCAACGGATTGCAATCCTGAGGGCGTTAGTCCCGAGGGATTGTTAAGTTGCCCGAGGTTATTAACATACATAACTTCAGTGGTAGATAATCTAATAGGTAATGTAGAGTAAAATCAAAATCCGAAGACACCAGCGCAGAAACGCATTTTTAAACTAGATAAAGATGCAGTAATGATTGGAAAATGACACAGATATTAGTACTGTGCGCTCTAAAAACGTTATTTTCCAGCTGATCGTTTGCCAACTTTTGTTTATAACAGGTTTGTTTTACCGGCGTATCAAATTTGTTTATTACTTATTCTACAAAACAGTTTATTTTAAAAATATCCACTGCCTGTATTGAATTTATCAGTAAGTTACTTTAATTATTAATTTCATGTTATATTAATGTAACCAAATCTACTTCTTTATATAATGTGCGACGCAAGTATATCTCATAACGCTCAAGCAAGAAAACGCCATGTGTTATCTGAAGATGCTCGCAAGATTGTGTGGAACAATTACAAAAACTTTAAAAGTATCAATTCAGGTAAAAGCAGTTGGATAACAACGTTTTATTTTGTAATATTCAAGAATTTATAACCTCATTAAAGATGAAACAGTTGGATATTCGGGAAAGAAAACGTCATTTAGAAGTTTACTTTTAAAAATGGACTTCAGGTAAGTTTACTGATTAATTTTTAATCATATCTTATCTTGGGTTTTATGTAGGTGGAAAAAAAACATCCGATCGTCGTAAGATTATAATAGAACGACATGAAATACATTCTTTGCGTTGTGCATATATACGTTCGATCACTAAGAAAGCAGGACGAGCAGTTATATACACAGGTTAGTTTTGAACATTATTAACTATACATTCTTGATTCTACTGCATAATCTTATGTAAATTTTAGATGAAACACATACATTCGTCTCTACGACACCATATTCGTGGACGGATGGGACAAACGCAGGTCTTAAATCTCCTATTGGAAGAAATCGCCTTATAATCGTACATGCTGGTATGTTTATTTAATTTTATAACGTAAATATGTTGCTATTTATCATTATTTTAGGTGGTGAAATGGGCTTTATAAATAATGCTCTGCTAATGTTTAAATCTGGCCAAAAATCAGGAGATTAATTGTTATTGGCAAATGTATTTTAAAAAAACTAGATTTTGTAATTATGATAATAAAATATTAGTATCATTTGTACGGAGACTGGTCGAGTAATATAACAAGAAATTTCTGTAAATTGTAAAAAAATTTTAAATGTATTAATCTATAAATGTGAAATTCTATAAAGTAGGTTTACAAAATATTAATATAAGCGTTTTTGAGAGAGAAAAGCAGCTATAAATATTCCAAATAAATGAACAAATATTATTCTAAAATACCTATGTTCACATTTCCACGCTTTTAACTCTCAGTTAAAATGTTATTTTACACATGCAAACAATAATATAATGAACGAGGCAATAATTAATGTACATCAGTGTACATTAAAATTATGGCGACAACTGTAATATATAATTTTCGCGTACAATTGATTATTTTATAAATAGAAGTTGCTAATTTTACTCAAGTATATACAGATTCATAACAAAGTTGTTTGAAAATCAAGATTCGTACTATCATTAAATTCCAAATTAGTTAAAGCTTTGTTGCATTGAACAGCAAGTTCATGAAACTTAAAACAATTTGGGAATTACTTGACGCCAATTACCTTTAAAACAGTTCAACAAACTTTATTTAAGAGTATTTATTTTACACATTGAGAAATGGCGGTAGTTCTAAAGCCAATGTAATTAAAACCATTAAACAGGATAAGCGAGGTTTCAACTTATTTTCGGGGTGAAGGAAGTTTAATTAAATATTGAAGAATAATGTACACTGTACAGGGTGGCCAACTAAGAATGCGAGGTACTGTATCTGGAAACTATCCATCGTAGAGGCTTGCGCAAAAAAAAGTTATTACTGAAATGGCCGCTAGGGGGCGTAATTGCAATCTTGAATCTAAAAAAGTGATGTTTCTGTGAATTCTGCTATGTTAACCTAATAAAAAAATAACTGATTTTTAAAGTCGAGGATAATCTGAACTTTTTTTGTTTGGCATTTTTTGACGTATGCCTAAAAATAAGGTGGTGGGGGGTATTCAAATGTTTCCTTAAATAACCCCCTGTATCTTCGAAAGGGCTAAGCCGATTTTAACAAACTTGGGCGCGTTGAAATGAGCTATTCTTGGGCTACAAATGATATAATATTTGAAGTTTTGTTAGTTTCACATGTCGTCGCTAGAGGACTTTGTTCGACATTCCGACAGAAACGGTTAATTTTCGCAAAAAAATTAAATGCATTGGTATGACTTTTCTTCATGAACAAGTAGCTAAATGATGCCTAAACAAGCTCGCGAAAACCGCATCTCGATATCTTGTTCCTAACCTAAAATATCGGCCAAAGAAAACTTTATACGAAAATTCCTTAAATTTTAATTTTTTTTAACTATATTTTTCTGGAACTGTTCCTATTATGTAAGTTGTGGCCCTAAAAAGGACCGATTTAAAGTAGGAAGGTTTTTAATGCCCCCGTAAATGCTCGAAATGCTGGCCATCACTCTGTGTATTGCTGAGGCCTCTTATGGGTAGACAAAACTGCAGCTTCAATTTCGGCTCTGAATAGGTTACCTAGAAATTGCTATTTTAAATGTTTGTAAATTTATACACCGGAATAAAATCACCCTTTTTGAAATTACTACGGGCAAGTAAGCAATGCTAAAAGTTATACGAAAGACCTATTTTCGTTTGTTTAAATGCATATTCACTATGGATATATACGAAAAATACAATTAATAGAAGCAAGCAATGGAAACAGATACCTAAACAAAACATACATAATCCTCAAATTGTCAATAGTTGTCAATACTTTCGCGTTACTTTGAGCAATTTTGTGCTTTCAAAATGCGTTTTACGAATAATGAAGCTGTTGATATGCTTGCGGTTTATTTTGAATGTCTTCAGAATGCCGCAGTAGCTAAAAGAGTTT
>JARFJB010002506.1:117500-130000 GCA_036346205.1 Vesta saturnalis | reverse complement strand
CACAACGACACAGACACAGACACAGACAAGACACAGACACAGACAAGACACAGACACAGACACAGACACAGACACAGACACAGACAGACACAGACACAACACAGACACAGACACAGACACAGACAAGACACAGACACAGACACAGACACAGACACAGACACAGACACAGACACAGACACAGACACAGACACAGACACAGACACAGACAAGACACAAGACAAGACACAGACACAGACACAGACACAGACACAGACAAGACACAGACACAGACAGACACAGACACAGACACAGAACACAGACACAGACACAGACACAGACAAACAGACACAGACACAGACACAGACACAGACACAGACACAGACACAGACACAGACACAGACAAACAGACACAGACACAGACACAGACACAGACACAGACACAGACACAGACACAGACACAGACACAGACACAGACACAGACACAGACAAGACACAGACACAGACACAGACACAGACAAGACACAGACACAGACACAGACACAGACACAGACAAGACACAGACACAGACACAGACACAGACACAGACACACAGACACAGACACAGACACAGACACAGACACAGACACAGACACAGACACAGACAAGACACAGACACAGACACAGACACAGACAAGACACAGACACAGACACAGACACAGACACAGACACAGACACAGACACAGACGACACAGACACAGACACAGACACAGACACAGACACAGACAACAAGACAAGACACAGACACAGACACAGACACAGACACAGACACAGACACAGACACAGACACAGACACAGACACAGACACAGACACAGACACAGACAAGACACAGACACAGACAAGACACAGACAAGACACAGACACAGACACAGACACAGACACAGACACAGACACAGACACAGACAAGACACAGACACAGACAAGACACAGACACAGACACAGACACAGACACAGACACAGACACAGACACAGACACAGACACAGACACAGACACAGACAACAGACACAGACAAGACAGACACAGACACAAGACAAGACAACACAGACACAGACACAGACACAGACACAGACACAGACACAGACACAGACACAGACAAGACACAGACACAGACACAGACACAGACAAGACACAGACACAGACACAGACACAGACACAGACAAGACACAGACACAGACACAGACACAGACACAGACACAGACAAACAGACACAGACAAACACAGACAAGACACAGACAAGACACAGACACAGACACAGACACAGACACAGACAAGACACAGACAAACAGACACAGACACAGACACAGACAAGACACAGACAAGACAGACACAGACACAGACACAGACACAGACACAGACAAGACACAGACACAGACACAGACACAGACACAGACACAGACACAGACACAGACACAGACAAGACACAGACACAGACAAGACAAGACACAGACACAGACACAGACACAGACACAGACAAGACACAGACACAGACAGACACAGACAAGACACAGACACAGACACAGACACAGACACAGACACAGACACAGACACAGACACAAAGACACAGACACAGACACAGACACAGACACAGACAAGACAAGACACAGACACAGACAAACAGACACAGACACAGACACAGACACAGACACAACAGACACAGACAGACACAGACACAGACACAGAACAGACACAGACACAAGACACAGACACAGACACAGACACAGACCGACACAGACACAGACACAGACACAGACACAGACACAGACACAGACACAGACAAGACACAGACACAGACACAGACACAGACACAGACACAGACACAGACACAAGACACAGACACAGACACAGACACAGACACAGACACAGACAAGACACAGACACAGACACAGACACAGACACAGACACAGACACAGACACAGACACAGACACAGACACAGACACAGACACAGACACAGACACAGACACAGACACAGACACAGACACAACACACACACACACACACACACACACACACACACACACACACACACACACACGGACATTCAGCCACGCACACACGACATCACTCACCCACTTACCCACAACCAGACGTTTACATACACGTTCGTACATCCGCACATCCACACCCACACACTCAAATGGTGATCTGCGGAGCATTAGATTATTAATAATTAAGAAGATGCTCAATGAATATGTGCGGAAGCTGCCGTCAATTCATTGTAAGTGTGCGATGTTACAAACAATGGCATGGTCTGTTTATTTATTAAGGTCTTTCATCAGTGTTAAGAAATATTCCAAAAATTAAATCGTTTGTAACAATGTTTTAATTTAAATCATGTTCCAAAGTTATAACATCAAAGCACTGCTTTTCCAGGATCTCCAGTTTCTACATTTGATTATTTCTTTGTACTCTGCAAAATATACAATGTTTGTGTACGCATTACGTGCATGAATAAATGTAAAACCGTAACTGTATCTGGATTTCCATAAAAATACAATTTTGGTGCTAAGCATTATGTGTAATTACACTAAAGAAGTTAATTATCTACATTCCTAAACAAAATTTTAACTTATGCACACTTTTTCATTTGTTTACCTAGGTGGATAAAAAGACGAAATAAGACTACATTTTGTACATCTTCTGCAAGCAAGGATATGAATGGGTTATAAATGTTTTTCCCTCTTTACCCTGAATACACGTTGCTAACGCATCTTGAATATAATTAACAAAGTCCTATTACGTTTTCTACATGTAATTCACTTAGTATTGTAAATTACATATTAATAATAAATGTAAATAATTTGCTACTCCAATCAATAACTAATGCAACACACAATTAGTGTTTGATAAAAAAAGTTTTGTTTTAGAGTTTATAAAAAAAATTTCAGCTTTTATTTCGGAATAAATATGCAAAAAAGGTAAAATTTAGCTAATTTTAGATAATCTAATTTTTTTATATTCCTACTCAAACAGGCAATTTGCATGAATTTCGCAAAGTATAATAACAAACAGCTTAAAATCCATATTTACAGCCGATTTTAATTTGCATGCGTTTTGGCCGAAAGGTATAGATGGATAAAGGAACTTTATAAAGAAAGATTAATTAAAATTGCACGTTAACCGTACCCAAATTAATTTTGTTCAAAAGTATTTTAATGTGTTTTCTCTTAAATTTTTTTACAGCTGCAATGTTATTTTAACCCATGTAATCAAATTTAGCTTGTTTTACATACTACAATACCACCATTACCCAATAGTTAAAATTTGAAGTAGACAGAATCTAATGAAAATGCTTCCACAAGCGACCAATGATTTATAGTATGTACCTTTTTTACGATGTACGCTGTGAAAAGATCATACAGTATATTGGATAAAGCTATGATACCTTCCTGTAAACTCTCATAGTTTAGTCATTCCTGAAACACAGCTTTAAAGCTAAACCGATAGATAATTTCTTCTCTGGTCATTGGTGGTACGATAACGGTCATTATTGGCCACTACGGTTTATAAAATGTTTCACTGGTCTCAAGCACTTTTAAAACATAGTTTATTAACCATATGGATGAATTCATGACAAAATAAAATTATACCGACACCGAAGGAATGTTAATATAAACTAAAAATTTTTAATTACATATTTACCTTTGAACTTATTCGTTTATAACAAAAACTTATAATAAGTTAATATAAACTGTTGAAATTGGTAGAATTTATGAAATGTAATCATGGAATCTCACAAAGTAAGCTTATAAATTTAGCTAATCTGAATAATTAATTAATTTAACCGACCTAATAGTTTTACTAGCGGTAAGGGTGGTCCTATATTTGCCGCTACAGTAAGTGAATGGTAGAATGGTATGTTGTACGTTTGTTATAAATACGTTTACTAAAACAAAATTCAATAATTTGATATAGATATTGATAAATAAAATCGAACAAATCCCCGTGCTTCATTCGAGCAGGCGATGACCGCTTGGCCTCCAAAAGGGGTGAAGTGGTTATCTCGCATGTGACCGAAAGTTAAGCTGGTTACAAGTGTGGGGGTTGTTCTGAACTGATTGATCTGTTCGGCCAAATAAAACTTCAAAAGATCTGATGTGTTACAACGCCCCCCGCCCATTATTAGAAGAAAAAGTAAACGATCAAAAGTTAAATAGTTAAAGGGCAGTGTATGGGAAAACGGACAGGTATTCTCACTAAAGTTTGATTCAAATAACGTTGGGTATGTCTCATCGATGTAATATGTGTGTGTGTGTATATATATATATATATATATATATATATATATATATACATGTATGTATATATCAACTACATGTATTTGAGAAGGATGTCGTAAAAACATAAATCTGCTGTTCATATTAGCGCACTACAACATGTGCCGTGATTAAGAAGTAGCATCTGTTACTCCCGCCATTTTTGAAATTATTGTTTATGCGTTTTTGCTTTACTTTTTATAAAAAAACAGTTTTTTTCAAAACTATCTACAGTGAATTATCGGTAATTTGGTAACAGTGTTACACATTTTATATAAAATAAAAGTTTGAGATATGCTACGTAATAAGCACCTTAAATCTCAAGCTCAACTCGTAGCTATGAACGTGCTAAATTATTTTGAACCGTAACGTGACAATCAAGGGGCACATTATTGTGTAAAATATGATACTTGGAAGGACTACTTTTAGCGCACGTCTGAAGCATGTGGGGTTAGTATTGTTACGGTAAAAATGTTCATTAGGAGAAGGTAAAAGATAAACCTGGTTTTTGCACGGCTAGCTCGGCGTGCGGGTGAGGGTCTATTGGGACAAAGCAGTCTCGTCTCCGTAGTTTACGCTATCTACCAAAGTCGAAATCGGGAAAATGACACAATAGGTTCCGGTAGGCGCCAGGATATTCTAAAAGAACACACCAGGGTGTTTTAAAATGCGAATTAAACGACGGTACGCAGTGGTCCGAATACTTAACTTACCACACTTACCAAATCGTAACGCTCGTAGCTCAGGTTCCGCGATACTGCTTCACCTGAAAAGGCTTCAAAATCTGCACCTTAATCTGATCAACTTACCACCGTGCAGCAATATTCAAATTCAATACAAATCTCTAATGTTCCCCTTACGTTAAATTACTCCCTTAAACAAATCAACATAACACATACTAAACTGACTTCAATTCAGTTACAACTCTTGTCTAAACTTGTGAATTACGTTACGAATCTGGCAATAAAACAAAACAAAAAAACAAAACTCCAACTTCTCTTAATAGAACTCGGCGACGCTTTTCTATTTGAGCAATATATCACCACCCTTTGTCAAGGCTTAATATTAAAATAATTACTCCAAAATAGTAACTAAGTTAAACATCTATTAAATCAAAATAAATAAATAAATAAAACAATTGAAATTTAAACAGGTCAATTTGAATATAAAGGTAATCGTATCTTCTTAACTTTTACCTCATTGAATTCTGGCAAGTAGCAAAACTATCTTAAGCTAAATTGCATTCAAAGAAATTCTATACATTTGGATTACTCCAGCACGTAAATCTTATATAAACTGAATAATGAAGGTAAGATTTTATTTACCTCCCTGCATAAAATATTAATGGTATCAAAAAAAAACAAAGAAAACAAAACACCTTAAATAGCTTCTAAATAGACAAAGGAAACTGTTCGAGAACGTTACCAAATTACACAATAAATTCAAAAAAAATAATTACTTCCGACAGGTTCCTTCGTTAACACACACTACAAGAAAACACGAACCAAATTTCTATCATAAACGCACTCGAAGATGCCGTTATTCTCCAATAAACTAAATTAATGAGCGAGCCCGGTTGAAATGTTACTTCACAAAAAATATCCCAAACTTGGTTATATTCGACTAGTCTTGCAAGTCCTCAACGCTACTCCCTTAACTTTCACTAGGAGCTCGCACAATGATGAAACCCCAATTCCGATAATTCGACGACTTCACCTACACGCACGACTTTACGCTTCAAAAGCTTAAGACAGACACTCTTCCATTCAAAATTACTTTCTCGCCATATTAAAAAAACGCTCCCCTCCATACAAATTCATCCAAACAAACCAATCAACCATTTTAATTTTAAAATTTCCACCCCCTAAATTTACGATGATCTCCCGATTTAAGGCGAAGAAGCTGCCCCGTCTGCACTTTCCTTCGACCCGACACAGAAATGTTACTGCAAAGGTACAACCAATCGCCCACCCATATTAGTTACATGGATGAAAACCAACATTCCGACTCTCCAACTGTTCCTCTACACGAATGCGACAGTACGGCACCAATGCGATAACAACGCTTCTTTGTAATGAAACTTAAAAAAATCAAATGAATTTATCTCAATAGAACTTTACATATGATTCGGGCAATAAACTGAAGATTGTACTTAAAATTCCAAAAAAAAAACTACACTGACATTTCTTAATGAAAATTACGTAACTACACCAAAAAAAAAACGAAATTCCTTAATGCACATTACACATTCCTAAAATTCCTTTACATACAGCGTCACCCATTGAAGCAAAACATTCATTATCTACAGTAAGCTCTTACACACACAAAAAAAAATATACGGAATCTAACTAAGTGAATAAAATTACAAATAGAATTACCCAATACTTATACAGGGTGTTCAAAATACCCTGACAGTACAAATACAGTTAGTAGAACCCCAAAAAGTAAATAAACTACACAGTCACCAGATAAGCGGAGAGAAGCTATGAAAGTCCATCGAAGTTGATGACTGTGAAGGATGCTATAAAGAGAAAGATTTATGAAACGTATTCAAAATGTAAATTCAAACTTGCAAGACGTGTCTAGTAATATACCTATTTTTGTAGGTATACATGTAACGCTGGCATCATTACAAAAAGAATTAAGTAAATTTTCGATTTCAGCAGATCAAGTCTAAGACGTCTCTTACATTCCATTGGCTTTTCATCTAAACTAAATGATGGTAGGAGAGGTTTACTGGAACAATCACGTATTGCTGCCAATCGTGTACGATTCTTAAGAGAATATTACAAAAATAAAGAAGAAAAATTATAGAATCCTGTATTCTTAGATGAAACTTAGATTTTCACTCGAGGACCGCACAGCTGGAATGATATATCTAAGGAACGTGTGAAGAAGAAGCTAATGGCCGAAAGAAAAAGGTTTGTTATAATTTAGTTATTATATTATAATTCCTAATAAAATAACTGCATTTTTTAGATTTATAGTTGTTCATGCAGGTAATATAGATGGATTTATTTCCGATGCTTCATTTTTGTTTTCTACAAAGTAGCAAAGTGCAGACTATCATGGAGATGTGTGCGGAGTTGTTTACAAAATGGTTTGAAAATAATTTAATTGCAAAGTTAAAAGAACCATACTTAATTATAATGGATAATGCTAGTTATCATTCCAAACTTCTAGAACAAACTCCAAATAATTCATCTAAGAAGGAAGAAATATGTAATTTTCTATTAAAGCACAACGTAGCTTATGAACCTGGTATGTTTAAAAAAGAATTGATGCAATTAGTTGCAGATAATGCAATACCAAAGGTGTACGGAATAGATGAAATAGCACACAAATGTGGACACAGAGTATTACGATTACCACCATATCACTGTCAATTTGATCCACTTGAACTCGTGTGGGAAACTGTAAAAAACACTACAAGAAAAATATAGGAAAACATAATTCCAAATTTAACGATGACCATGTAAAAGAAATATGGATGCATTAAACATTCCGAAGTGTCTATGTTAGAATGGTAGAAAGAAGAAAAAGATTTTGAGGTTGTGCAACCATTAATTATATCTGTCAACGATTGCACTTCTGAGAGTGACACTGATAGTGAATAATTTTTTTAAAATTAAATGTTTTAATTCCAATGTAATATAAATATTCTAATTTTTAAATAACATATTTATAACTATAACTCTACCATCGGTGGACTGAATAAATGTAGGGTAGAGTGGGGCAAGATGACGTACTGGGCAAGACGACGAATTTAGTTTTTACAAAAACCAAAAACACTTTTTTATAAACTATACAGTTTACGACAATCTACCTATACTGTAGTTATACCTTAGACGCGTAGATGGCGCTAACTTTAGTTTTGCATTAATTGTAACCTGTAAACAGTTTTATTTGCACATGTGTATAATATTTTGTGTGTTGAAAATAAGCGTTTGCTTCAAAACAAAGGTAAGAATAATTGGTTTTGTTGTCTATTTTATTTACTAGAGTTATATAAGCAGATTTAAGAGCATTTTGGTTGATAAATTTTCTTGCGTTCGTTATCAAACAATTGTATTTTGATATTGCCAGAGGGAAGATGAAGGGGCAAAATGACGAATTCGTCATCTTGCCCCAATGGCGTATTATACCTTAATATTTTGTTTCAGATGGTAAGAAATTATAAGAGGAAAACAGATTGTCGATCATGGTCGGAAGATAGTTTAATTGCTGCAATTCATGCCGTTGAACATGAACGTCAGACCGTTAATAATGCCAGTTTACTTTTCGAAATACCAGAGCCTACGCTTCGAGATACGTTAAAAACACCGCCGAAACGAAAACTACCAGAAAGTGGAGGTAGATTTAAATATACATTTTCCGATCTGCAAGAAGAAGAATTCGCCAACTATTTAAACGATTTAAATAATAGAGCATTTGGTTTAACTTCCAAGGGATGCAGAAAACTAGCATTTGAATTCGAAGAGCAGAAAAGCTGGAAAAGACTGGTTAATTTCATTTATGAAAAGACGTAAGATTAGTTTAAGGACACCGGAGTCGACATCGTTAGGGCGCTTAATGGGGTTTAACAAAATAGAAGTAGCGAGATTTTTAACCTACTGCGAGAATTCAAAGTTAAATATAATTTGACCGTATCTTCAACGCTGATGAGTCCGGTTTGTCGACTGTACCCAATAAGCAACCAAAAGTTATGTCTCCTACTGGATGCAGAAGGGTAGCGAAGGTTGCTAGTGGTGAGCGGGGAAAAAATACTACAGTTGTTTGTGCAATGAACGCCCAAGGATCCTATGTTCCTCCTTTCTTTATTTTTCAGAGAGTAAGGATGCGATCAGAACTGTTGAATGGATGTCCCCCAAATAGTAATGGCATTGCACAGCAAAGTGGATGGATGAACAGTGAAAGTTTTGTGCAGTATCTTCGACATTTTATAAAATTTACCCATCCTTCCAAAGAAGTGCCCATTTTGCTGATTGTAGACAACCATTCTTCCCACTGTTCTTTAGAAGCGATCAACCTATGTAGAGATCGTGGAATAATTATGTTAGTTACCTCACATACGACGCACCGTATGCAACCTTTGGACATGGTATTTTTGCTCCTTTAAAGACTTATTACAGCCAAGCTTGTGACAATTTTCTTGTAAATAACCCTGGAAAAACAATAACAGGTAAAGACGTAGGAAACTTTTGGACAATCATATTTAAAAGCTGCAACCATTGAACTGCTGTTAAAAGTTTCTTGAAGTGCGGGATTGAACCATATAACCCGGATGTGTTTGATGAGATAGACTTTGCGCCAACCCTAGTAAGTGAACGTCCAAACATCGCTGAAAATCAAAATACCGCTTATCCAACAACTGCTGAGGAAGATTCCTCCAGTGATGATGAACCTCTGATAAATAAACCGACAATAATGCATTGCCGGACTGCGCTGTAGCAGGCCCATCTGGACAGCAATTACACCAAGAACTCCCTCAACCTTCAACTCCAAAGCAAATAGCGGAAGATCATAAAGCCCTCGTTCAAATTAGACTACTTCCAAAATATAATCGCCCTCTAAATCAAACCAAAAGGAAGAAGCAGAAGGCGTCAGTAATAACCTCTACTCCAAATAAGGAAGAGGTTGAAGAAAAGAACGGCAAAGAAGCGGAAAAGTTAATCTGAAGAAAAGAAAGTGCGAGATAGTAAAGAAAAATGTATTTGGGACAATCTCATCATCTGAAGCTAATAAGGAAACAAACAAAGAAATTTTTGTCGGGCTTGTGAGGAGAGATATATTGAACCCCAACAGAGGACTGGATTCAGTGTGCCTGTTGCGAGGCATGGTGGCATGAATCATGCACAGCTTATGAACAGAACGGGCCATTTATATGTGACTTCTGCCGATAATCGTTATCTTGCCCCTATATATACGTTATGATGCCCCATCGGTGGGGCAAGATGAAAAATGCATCAAATTGTGAAAATCGTTTTTTTGTGTTTTTTTGTTTTTGTCCATGCGAATTTCATTTAAATTTTAGTTAAATTGGCAACATGTGTGGTGTTCTTTATAATACAGTTTGGATTCAAAAAATATTTGCGTTTTAATTTTACGATTTTTTTTCCTTAACGTCGTCAACTTGCCCCACTCTCCCCTACTGATTTTAGGTAAACTGCTTTTCATTTAACTTGGAGCAATAAGAAATCTATTTAAACTATCTGCTAAATTAAAACATTAAATATATTTAATTTCGTTGAACTTCGAACTACACTACACTGTACACACTTGCTTCTACAAGAATGAAATAATCACAAATGTATCGATATTTATGTTAGTAGAAAGGAGGCACATACCGTCGCCATTTTGTTTTTTGTGACGTCCCCTTGGGGCACCTTTGGTCGCCATTTTTTTATATATGTCCACGTGGGGATCGTATTTTTTTTCACTTGAGAGTAAACATTTCATTTAGTCTGCTATTAATATTTATTAGGGGCCATTTTTTTCAAAGGAGATTGCATAATTGTTATTAACCCATTATATACCGGTGTCATACATATAGGACAGCAAAAATAGCAATTTTTATTTCTTGGTTGTGATTCAAAAATGTATTTGTTTAAAATTTTATATTACTTTGTCATCTTTTAGGAGCAAGATTGTACCTTTACTTTTATAAGAAATTAGTATATCTAAACAGAAAAATAATTTACAAGAAAGGTTGATTTTTCTTCGCTTGTTACGCATTTAGTTTTCCTTAGTTTTTTCGAAAATTCAATAAAAGTAAAAAAAAAAGTAAAAAGAAATTAACTAATATTACTTCGTGTTGGCATAAATCTCAGCCATCCTATACAAACACAATAAGAGAGTCACAGTCTGAAAATGAAAACATTTAAATTATTAGTGCTAAAATACATTATTTATCTCCTGTACAATTGTTTGAAAAATTTTTCTCCGACGATGTTTATAATTTATTGCAAGAAGAAACGAAAAGATATGCTAAATCTGTAAAAAAATTTACTGATTTTACTGTGACTATTCAAGAATGTTTATTGGATTTTTAACATTTTCTGGTTACCATATTTTACCGTCTGAAAAGCTATATTGGAGTACAGATGAAGACACCAGAATACAACTTGTAGCGGATGCAATGTCTCGAAAAAGATAATTGAAATTGAAATCAGTTCTTCACTGTTGTAATAACGACGAAATTGATTTGACTGATAGGTAAATAACATAACGTATAATAACAATGTCATTATGTGTTTCATTGTAGGTGCTATAAAATTCGTCCACTAATAAATAAAACAAACCAAACATTTTAACAATGGGGACATTTGCTACTCCTTTATCAATTGATGAAATGATTGTGAAATACTATGGGCACAATCGTATGAAGCAATTTATACAAGCAAAACGAATTAGATTTGGATATACATTATGGGCGCTACGCAGTTCAGATGGATATTGCTACAAATTTTCTGTTTATACTGGCAAAGATAAAAATGCAACTCCGGGTTTACTGCAAGGTTCGCAAGTTATTACAGATCTTTTAGTAATCGTTGAAAATCCTAATGACCATTTGGTATATTTTGATAACTTTTTTACAAACCGTGCCATACTGATTCATCTAAAATCAATTGTATTTCGTGTAACAGGTATAAACTGCAATAATCTATACTTTTCTTAGCCTACTTGTTACAGGAACATTGCGTGAAACAGATAAATGCTCACTTTTAAGTTCAAAAGAACTTTCAAAGAAAGAGCGTGGCACATTTGATTATCGATTTGACAAAAATGGTGAAATTTTAATCTTAAAATGGAACGATAACAAATGTGTCACAATTGGTATAAATTTTGATACCATTGAACCACTAGGTGGTGTAAATCCCCAACCTAATGTTATCAAAATGTACAATCAATATATGGGAGATGTTGATCATCATGACTGGATAGTTGGCAAATATGCATTACAGGCAAAAAATGGTACTGGTCGTTAATTACAAGAATGATCGACATGTCCATAACAAATGCATGGATTTTGCATAGAAATATTCACGGGCCAGGTTCTTTATATTGTTTAGATTTCCGAAGAAGTGTTGCCACATTTTATTTAAAACAAGGCCATTCTAGTCATCGGAAACACAACGTGCATGGCGTAGCGCCTGACATTCGGTATGATGGAAACAGCCGTTGGATAAGACGGAAGGAAAAACAAACAATTTCCAAATTTCCAGAAAA
>JARFJB010002506.1:5000-110000 GCA_036346205.1 Vesta saturnalis | reverse complement strand
TATTTGATATTAAAGCACAGTGCTTGTATGTAAGGGTGAAAATGGGTTACTCTATTTCAGAAATTATAGGTAAGTAGTCGTTAGTGGCTTCCTTTTGAGTGAGTTGATTTCAGATTGTCAAACCGTAAAGATGTTGTACAATGTAGTATGAAGATAAGTAGACATGGTGCTCCTGTGGCTGAAGATGGTGGTGTGTTATCTAGATGCTGTTTTCTTTGTTGTGGTAAACAGCGGCGGATAATGAACTAGCGTTCCATGAATAATATTCGTTGTTTACTGTACAATTTGGCCACTATTATCGTAATCGGAACTTGGCTATTTCACGAGTGGATGTACGGAGTTTTGTGTTAATTGTCGTTTTCCCTTCTTTAGCCCTAAGAGACCACGGGGAATGACGCACCTTCATCCCGAGTGAAAGAGTTTACAGTTATTTGATCTACCGCAATACTGACGTGCTGTGTGGGCAAACCTAGTTTACTCAAAATTTTGGGTAGATAACGGCTTGGTTACGATTTCGGGAGAGGCCAAAATTATACCCCACTTGTGACTAATTAAGACGAATAACTTAAGCAATTTAAGTTTAAATCAAAGAAAATAAACAGACTTCCATAAAAATTGCAACACCTAGAAACAAGAGGACCTGAACAGAGAAAAAGAAAATATCGCTAGAACACTCAAAGAAAATGGCTACCCCGATCTAACACCTAACCTTAACAGGGAAAGGGTAACCGAAAAGAAGAACCTAAATATACAGCGATAATACCATATATACAAGGTACCTCAGACAAAATACGAAGGATAGGCAGCAAATACAAGATACGCACTGCCTTCAAATCGACCAGAACGCTCAGGGAATACTAACCAAAACCAAACCATACAATGAAGATCAGAATTCCAAGAACTGTGTATACAACCTACCATGCGAATGCGGCAGAGCATACATAGGAGAGAGCAGTAGACCACCAAAGTGAGAACTCAGGAATACAAGAACAACGTCCGCAAGGGCGAAACTGAAAGATCAAGAATCGCTGAACATGTCTGGAACGAAGACCACCGCATCCAATGGGATAACATACAGATAGTGGCAAAGGACGAGAATACAACTCGTCGGAAACTCAAAGAAGCCACATTCATCGCACTAGCAGAAAATCCAATAAGCCAAGCTAGTGTAGAAATGAATCCCATATGGATTCCAATAATGCGCGAAGAGCTTAAGCGCAATACACCTGCGCAAGTGGTTACGGCGCAACATGAGCAATAAACTTCTGCGCAACCACGAAAATAGTTTATATATATATATATATATATATATATATATATATATATATATATATATATATATATGTATATATATATATATATATATAAGTTCTAACAAATATATATTGGATTACTCAGTGGCACAGCGGTAAAGGTGTCAGACTAGTAAGTGAAAGGTACCAAGTTCGAATCTGAGAGTAGTCAAGTGCTTGAGAAAAATTAGATATAACAAATGAATTCGACTCAATGCGAAAACAGTCCTTCTAAGGACTAAGCCTGATGACGGAAGCAGAGTCCGCTTCCGAAACGTCGCGCTCAAAAAGCAGAAACTGTGGAAATAGGCCGATCAACTCCACTAATAGGAAACCACAGTTACAAAACACTTATAATACAGAATTAGTAACTCGGTACGGCCCCGAAGTCAAACAACTTTTCAGAAAGCTTGAAACATCAATGAACAAGCTAGCACTAGAGGAGAACCATCTAACCTTCCTCTGCAGAGCCCGTGATAACAACTTAATACCAACTGGGCTTAACATCAAAACTCCGATACACAGCCGAAAATATCACTAATCGCAAAGAAAGCTAGCGAAGCGTTAGTCAAAGAACTAATCAAACATCACCGTTTCAGAAAGTACCAGCTCGAACACCAATCCAACGAGATTAGAGAAACCATTCGAAATCGAGTGAACGAGCAAGACTTTGATAGGATAAATACGGCTACCAGAAGTAAATATTCGAAGACCAAGGCAATTCACAAGGAAATTCAGCAGAATAAACTCGAGAAGCTAATGAAGGAGAAGAAAGAACCAACTAACATCAATCGAAAAACACTGTCATAAACATCTCTAAACGACAGTTGAACGAAAACGAAATGAAGGTTCTGGACAAAGGCTTGAACTATGCGATAACACCGAGGTATATTCCGAAAGTAGATTTAATAACCGCAGTAGAAGCGACAGCAATGAAATTAGATCCTGAAGAAGCCGAAGAATACAGAAGTAAGGTTAGATCAGTCCTGGATTCATCTAGGCTAACTAAACCTAACCTCTCTAACCTAGAAAGGAGAGCGGTCATTTCCTTAAGAATGACCCAACGATCAAAGTTCTCCCGGCAGACAAAGGAAACGCGACTGTGGTAATGGATATGGACACTTACAACAGTAAGGTTCAAGAACTACTAGACGGGGCGAGTACAAACAAATACCGAAAGACCCCACACCATCAATCGAAAGACGGATATACCTGACGCTGGCAAAACATAAGGGGAATTCTCTGATTACCAGAGAACTAGACTTACCCCACACTACAGCAAACCTCCGCATCTGTAAGGCCTACCAAAGATCCACAAGGAAGGAATTCCTCTGAGACCAATTGTGAGCTCGAGAAATTAACCTTGTCACCCATTAGCACACTATCTGCTAGGTATCATCACACCCTTATCGAGAAAACCGAATCTATGGTCAAGAATACGCAGCACTTCGTGGACACCATCAGAAACTTCCAACCAAACCACGAAGAAATACTGGTAAGTTTCGACATTGTGAGTCTATTCAGAAATGTGCCTACCGATAAGGGACAAGCTGGAAAAGGATGAAACGTTAGACGAACGCACGCAACTCTCGGTAAACACAATAATGGAACTTCTGACAATATGCATTAGAACTAAATATTTCCAGGTAGAAGACAAGTTCTACCAACAAGAGTTTGGGATGGCTATGGGTTCCCACTATCACCCATAGTGAGCAATATATATATGGAAGACTTTGAAGACCAAGCGATATCCGAATTCACAGAGAAACCAAGAATATGGCTTAGATACGTGGACGATACCTTCGTAGTTTGGCAACACGGCAAGCATAAGCTAGATGAATTCCTAGATCATCTAAATAGCCGCGCACCCACCATCAAATTCACAATGGAATTGAGTCGGAATAAAACTGCCATTCCTGGATGTACTTGACACAGGAATGACAACACTTTCACGACAAGTGTATACAGGAAACCTACCCACACGGGGAGGTACCTACACTACAACTCCAATGACCACAAAACATGAAGTTAGGCGTAGCAAAATGCTTGTACGATAGAGCAAAACAATATGCTCAAAACAAGAGGACCTGAACAGAGAAAAGAAAATATCGCTAGAACACTCAAAGAAAATGGCTACCCCGATCTAACACCTAACCTTAACAGGAAAGGGTAACCGAAAAGAAGAACCTAAATATACAGCGATAATACCATATATACAAGGTACCTCAGACAAAATACGAAGGATAGGCAGCAAATACAAGGTACGCACTGCCTTCAAATCGACCAGAACGCTCAGGGGAATACTAACCAAAACCAAACCATACAATGAAGATCAGAATACCAAGAACTGTGTATACAACCTACCATGCGAATGCGGCAGAGCATACATAGGAGAGAGCAGTAGACCACTCAAAGTGAGAACTCAGGAATACAAGAACAACGTCCGCAAGGGCGAAACAGAAAGATCAAGAATCGCTGAACATGTCTGGAACGAAGACCACCGCATCCAATGGGATAACATACAGATAGTGGCAAAGGACGAGAATACAACTCGTCGGAAACTCAAAGAAGCCACATTCATCGCACTAGCAGAAAATCCAATAAGCCAAGCTAGTGTAGAAATGAAACCCATATGGATTCCAATAATGCGCGAAGAGCTTAAGCGCAAGAGGTTACGGCGCAACATGCGCAATAAACTTCTGCGCAACCACAAAATAGTTTAATATATATATATATATATATATATATATATATATATATATATATATATATATATATAAGTCCTAACAAATATATATTGGATTACTCAGTGGCTCAGCGGTAAAGGTGTCAGACTAGTAAGTGAAAGGTACCAAGTTCGAATCTGAGAGTAGTCAAGTGCTTGAGAAAAATTAGATATAACAAATGAATTCGACTCAAGTGCGAAAACAGTCCTTCTCAGGACTAAGCCTGATGAGGGAAGCAGAGTCCGCTTCCGAAACGTCGCGCTCAAAAAGCAGAAACTGTGGAAATAGGCCGATCAACTCCACTAATAGGAAACCACAGTTACAAAACACTTATAATACAGAACCTAGAATTTGTTGAACGGTTTTATTGAAATTCTCGATGTCTTTCATTAGAATAAACGATTAAAATTTGCAAATGGTTTGTTCACAATTTCGTTCTAAACTTGGGAACGATGTCAAGAGTACGTCAACATCAACATTTTTTCCAATTGACTGATCTTGAACGTAGCCGTATTATTTGAATGAGAGAGGCCGGACTTTTGCTAAGTGAAATTGCTCGTCGTGTAAACCGAAATGTTACAATGGTATTGAGATGTTGGTCCAAATGGTTCGAGGAAGGGGTGCAACAACGTCGCCCTGGATCTGGACGTCCTCACAGGACTACAGATTGCGAAGGACGTCGCTTAAGATATGGGGTGCAATCTGTTACGGTAGCAGATCACCCTTGGTCTTCAACCCGTTGCGCTTCCATATCTTCAGGGACTGGAAAATCCCATTTTCCAACAGGATAATGCGCGCCCTCATACGGAAAGGGCTACTACACGTTTTTTTAAGAAGCTAACATTGCCGTCCTCCCATAGCCTGCTCGGTCGCCGGATTTGTCGTCCATTGAACATGTATGGGATGAGGTCGGTAGGCGACTGGGTAATTTACCACACCCTCCACATAACTTATACGATCTCCGGCTACGGATTCAAGAAACTTGTGTTCATATACCGCAGGCAACTATAGATTACTTGATTGATAGCATGCCACGCCGTCTAAATGAGTGCATTACAAATCGTGATGGAGCAACTCATTATTGAAAAAAATATTTTTAGTTTTTGTTCTATTGTTTTCAAATTTTAATCGTTTGTTTGTTCTAATGAAGGACATCGTTGACGGAAATTTCAATAAAATCGTTCAATAAATTCTAGGTGTTGCAATTTTTATGGAAGTCAGTATACATAAAAGTGCGAGCAATAATAAAAGTGAAATCTCGTGTTAGTGCTCCTCAGCATTAAAACGGACAATCTGTGGATTATTGCACATTAAGGATAAGCTAGGTAAGAAGGTGGGTCAAAGGGAACAATAAAAGTTTAAGATTAAGCATTCGTTTAATTTTGGTTTCCATGTCAAATTCCAATATTTAAAGTTTAATCTCAGGGTATCACCGCAGTTGAATTTGTGTGAATTTTTTTTGTTAATGAGATTAGATATTGTAATAAATTGTAATTCAGTTGTACTTCAAATTCATGTATATGACCACCTTGAACGTTTGTTTTTTATTTAAAGCATCGTAGCTATTTATTAAGCGCAACTCTATATTTCAAAGACATAAGGGTACCAGCATATAGATTTTATAATTATAAATTACGCTCTATGCAATGTTTTGATACGACGCGTAATTTGGCGATGTTCATTAATTTTTTACAATATATAATAAGGATCAACTTTATAGGAAAATGTGGAAACATATTTTTTTTAATAATTTAATTTTATGTAACTCTTCTTTACAGACTTTATTAATACGAAACCAAATAAACCTTGAAGATTAATTAAATAAGATTTAAAACGCGTAAATTGTATTAACGATGTTTTTATAGAATTTTTTTTTTCAAGTTGGCATTTAAATGTTTATTAACCTCTGTTTGACATACGTTGTTATTGATGCTTTTACAACGTTGCTTTTCTTCATTATGAACGTATTACAAAATAGGTTACCTAATTATACTAAAAATAATATATTATTTTATATGGAGCTAAAGTGATATTTTTTTTGCGAATCTCTGTTTGCAATTAGAGATAAAAAAAAATGTCACTTTAACTACACATGAAAGATACTATTTTTTGTTCAAACCTAACCTAGACCCAGTTATATTTAAGACAAATTGCTCGCGAAACGAGAGTCTACCATTAACCTGGATTTGTATAGGTTGTTTTGCAAAACGTTAGACGAGCGTAGCGATGAATTACACAAAATAAAACACTAAAGTTAACATTAGGAGAAACTGGAAGCGTTTTCGAAATTTGTCACTTTACAGTCTCTGGTGAGTGGCGCTAAAGTTTTTTAGCGCCGTTCGAGAATGAATGACAACAACAAAAGTGCCGATTTTTCTATTTTTTTCCTTGGTTGTTTGGCTATTGTTTTAAATAATTAAAACAAGTTACAACAATTTATGGTACATTTTTAATAATATTTATAGCATTTTGCGGATTTATCGGGAGTTTGCATTAACTTTTACGTAAGCTATTTTAAAGGCAAGTTTACCGGCTGCGCTGAGTATTAAGATACGTGAATATTTTGCATTCTGCCGTATGCAAACAATTTTATATCATGTTCATGACGTATCCGTTTAGAAATCCTAAAGCAAGTGTATACTTTTCGATTTTGACGTTTTATTAACCAACAACTAGTGCCTTAGTGGGATGGGAGTGTCACTGCCCATTCCACTAAGTTACGTTGGAACTATGCCCTTTGCCTGTGCGGGTTAATGTGCTGTTACTCACTTTCTACCCACGCAAAGCATTCATTATAATATTGTAACATTAAGAGCGAGCTTTTCATTCATGGCGAGTTTTTCATTCACAGTTTAAACTCAGATCAGGATGTGAACTTAGTTCAGCCGAATTTGGGTGTTTATCAATTGCGGATTAAGAGATAAACCCAGTTTAAGCGACGTCAGATCTGAACGGCCGTCCATTACCGTTTAAACCCGGTTCAATTCTGTTTGACGTTTAGGTTAGCTAGGTGAAAAATACGCGTTACGGAATTAACATAAATTCTAACAGACGACGAAGAGGTTATCGATTATGTTGATTATGTTGATCGACCATGACACCCCCATGTAGTGAGATGTAGAAGAGATCATTTTACGTGGTGGGATGAATAGGATTTTCACTGCTCTCCGTGTACATCGAATTGAAGGTAAGTGTAATAATATTAAGCAAAATATGCAGATATTTAAATTAATACAACATTATTTTTAAATGTAATTAGGTCTCCGACCAATAGAAACCATGCCCTCACTGCAAGGCAAATGTCTCAGAGAATTTATTGCATTTCCAACCGACCAAGAAGGAGTGAATGCACTTAAGCAAGGGTTTTATAGAATTGCACGTTTCACCCGTTGTATAGGTGCTGTAGACTGTACCCATGTGAAAATTCAATCCCCTGGTGGAAATGATGTCTAGGTGTACCATAATAGAAAAGGTTTTTTCTCCGTCAACGTTCAAACACTTACTGACTATAAACTGAAAATCTTGGACATAGTGCCTAGATGGTCTGGGCCTGCCCATGATTTGAACATCTTTAGAAATTCGAATATTAGAAGAGTTGAAAAGTGGTTACCCCATCAAGAAATATTTAATTTTTGTTGAAGTATACATAGTTTGCGTTAACATCTCGAAAAACTTGTCTCCTCATCACATGATGTGCTAATTTAAACATTAAGTGTTCCGCTGAGCAATCATTCTCGTCCGCACGTTCTCCTGCAACAATTATTGACAGTTTTTTTCTAAACAGGTAACATGTTTTTGCAAGCTATTGCCGCCACAGAACCTGCAGCTTTCTGCAAAACTTTTTGAATATTTTCTACAATACCAATGGATTCTGTAAGGGGCAATCGGTTTTTTTTCTAAATGAGTGATACTTTCTACAATTTTTTTTGTAAATGACATTTTATGTAAATTAGGTCATGTTTTAACCCTTTTTTTAAAATAAATTTTGAGCTTCTTGAATGGCTTGTGCACATTCTGGATCAAGTAACATAACGACATGTAAAGTGAATTTGAAGTACTTAAGTAAATATTGTGATTTTTACTTTTTAATTTACTCGCGTCTTTGATTGATTCAAAGTGTGTGCTGTAAAATACAGTAACTTCAAGCCACGTTCTCCAGCGGGTTAAAATGGGTTGTGGTGGTAAAGGCACTCCTTTCAGAAGTTCTTTATACACTTCAACTCTCAGGCGCTTTAACAAAAATCTTCATCTTCATAGCTAGGTCTAATTGTTTCTGCTAGCAAGTTTAATATATGTGCAAGACTAGGCATGTGCACTATTTTTGGATAGAACACTTTTAAACGTCTGCCGCATTTTAACATGTCGGTAAGAAACAGCCTGAACTTTCGGGAAATAATGGTGGTATTCCATAGAATTTGTAACGAATCTTTTACGTTCTTCTTTCATTCAGTTGTAAAAATAAAAAAAAGGGGTTTTCGATTATTAATGATTTATAAGTTTATGGTAGGCAACTTAATTTGCATTTTGGTGTCACTTAAGCATATTTTCTTAAGGGTTTATACTTGCATATCGTGGAATTACTTTCTGCACATATTTCGCGCGCATCGATACATCACCTGATACCGTGAGCGTCCTTTTTAGCATTGCTTGATGTACGTTGTTTCAAGCAAGCAGCCATTTTTGGTTTCCACCTGAATTTTGTGTAAAGTGCCATTGATTTAATGGTAAGACACCTTTAACTCGTATTATATTAAAATCTGAAACATTTGCTTTTTGCAGGCACTTTTACTTACACTTCTACTTGCACTTATAATTATACTTTTACCATTTTTGGGTACTTTTATTTTATGATTACATTTTGCATTTAATTCAGATCTAAATTTAGATCACACCTTTTTATTTGAACCTTCAAGAGAATGTAATAGATTCTGGATTATTCAATTTTCAATGAATATAAATTTGTAAGAAGTAAATTCAACTTTGGTATGGTTTACAACGTAAAACGAAAATTCGACATATTGCGAAGATTACATCATCTTTGGTTTACATTTCCGTATTCTTTATGATAACAGAGGAATTAAGATTTATTTTATATAATCCCAATTTTAAATGCTTAATAAACACAGTTTGTATATCTTTTATTTTAACATTTTGTTGAATGCTTTATTGTATCCTCGGTTTAGTTATTCCGAGCGTAATAAAAAATAACTTGGCGTCCGAGATAACTTTTATTTTTGTTCCATTGAAGTTACTATAATGATGTTAGGTGGAAATAACTAAGCAGAAATTTGTTGGTAATTAAGCAAACCAGACCCGATTTAATCTACCTACTGACTCAACGGCATTATCTTTAATTGAGTGTTTGGGTCTCTAGTTATTCTAACGATTTGTATTGAGAACGCTTTAAAACCTTGATTTACACTATTATTATATATTATAGATTTCTAAAAAAATATATATACATGTTTACATTTATATTTTTACCATTGTTTTATTTACCAAGTGATTCATTTACAAATCGTGCCACTGTTTCGTGATTGGTTCGTTCAAGTTGACGAGAAGCTAACAAATACGATTTGCCCGTGCCTTCCTCTTATATTCTACGTACTTTAAAAAGGGTCAGTAATAAAATTTGTGAACAGTACATTTACATCCGGCTTATAATAAATCTCTGCCGATGGTCGGTTGCCGGTAGTTTTCGGAATTTTGGGTTGTTAAAGAAATAGGCACTTAAAATAAACTTTAGGCAAAATTAAATAGGGTTCAAATTAACCCATTCGCCTAAAAAATCGTTATAGTCCATTTTGCGTAGATCCGATGCCTGGTCATCATTAGAAAATACCCCAGTCAAAGGATTCTCTTCTTCTCCTACAATTATTTAAGATGTAATTAATATTGTATAAGAAAAATTATTAATAAGTTATCAGTTTCTTCCCTATCTTGTTGGAAGTCGCTATAAAATGCTGTTTTATCGTCTCATCTACGGGTGTTACCATTGAAGGCGTAAAACCACCACCTCCGGTTTTAAACAGTTTTAGTTTATTGCCAGCAAATCTTGATTTTGACCGATTCTTTATATTTTCATACTCCCTTCGCAGAACGTCTGGATCGCGAGCAATTTTTGTCGGCACATTAAGCTGCTTATTTTGAAACAAGGTAAATCTGAAAATAGTGGGTCAAAATTTTTCAATTCGGAAATTCATAACTTATTAAAAACCTTACCATGATCTTTTCTTCTTCCTTCGAAACATTGGTTGCTCGTTTGTTATTCATGCTGAATAAGACTAACAACAACTAATCAAATACGCTTTGATGTCGTTGGTTTCCAATGTAACTGAACGTCACACGCTCACAACATACAACATAACCACACTTTTACCACGTTTCCACTACCAACCTCAACAAAATTAACGCCGATCAGCTGAACTGCTGTCGAATTGAATTTGAAAAACGCCACGATTTTGTGAACTTGGTTCAACATCGGAACGTCGA
The DNA here is from genome assembly GCA_036346205.1 of Vesta saturnalis. Taxonomy (NCBI): domain Eukaryota; kingdom Metazoa; phylum Arthropoda; class Insecta; order Coleoptera; family Lampyridae; genus Vesta; species Vesta saturnalis. The sequence goes on along the minus strand of JARFJB010002506.1, from coordinate 99,490 downwards.
CAAGTTCAACTTAGGTTTAAACCGCGATGAAAAATTCGCCCTATTTCCTTTAATATTTAAAAAAAATTTGCATAGATGAAATTTTTATTGGTTTGTTAAAGCTCCGTTGAGATTTTAAAAAAGTAAAAAACGATTAAACATTAAGTCCTAAATTGTTTGATAAAATATTCCCTGTTTCGTAATATTTTTTTGTTATAAGTTAAAATATAAAAAAAAGGTGCATAATATCAAATGAATGTCTTAAACTAAAATAAAACGTCTGATTAAAAAAAAAAAGGAAAAAGGAAAACGTGTAAATTAAAATATGCCTACAATATTTAGTTTTACATGATTTTTTAGACCTTTCCTTTTGGAAGTAAAGTTATTTGTCATTCAATGAGACATGGATTGAGATGATATCCTGACACTAAGTAACATTGTTACTTATATAATAATTAAAAAAAGGAAACAATAAACGCGAAATAAAAACAGAAAGTTAACTATCCGTTATAATTATAACGTTATTTACAGGTAGAGTAAAAGTTTGTATTATTTGACAGTAATTTGAGTCTGTGTATGAGTCAAAACCTTAACATTGCATATTTAAGCTTATTAATAAAATAATAATAAATATATACAACGATAACGATAATAAACCGTTTCTAATTTATGCGTCGCAAGCTGATTAATGATACTAAAGTTGCTGAAGTTGGAAAGTTTAACTTTGTTATATTAATTTTATAAATTCATCCTGATTGAATTGAGAGAAATTTTGTTCTAAAAACTTTAACAAAGCCCATAAATTGTAATGTAATAATAATTTTTGGGTTTGCATTTAACTCATTACGAAAGCTACTCGTTGTTTTATTATCACTTCCTTGATATCGTTAATTTAGATATAATAATGATAATTAGTTGTAATCACATAATTTGGTGTAGTGTGGTTAAAAACTACTCTGGACAAAATCGTTCATTGTAAGGCTCTTTTAATAAAGTTCCATGAATTAATTATTGAAATAATAACTTGTGTGCTTTCCCCGTGTAATATTTAAAGGATAAATTACTTATCTTAAGAACAACAATAGTTTTCAGTATTAAATCAGATAGGCCGGAACCTACGGAAAATAAGATGGTGGAAGCTCACAGAAAAAATATGGATCGCGTTCGGTTGCGTGGAATTGGAGGCTTCTTTAGTTACCGCGGAAATTAAAATATTGATAATCCTGTAAAAAATCCCACGAAATTTAAAAAGAAAGAAATAAAAGTATAAACCATTAAATAATAATATCTAATAAAACGTACCGAATAATCATATTGTGAAAATGCAAATGGCGTTAAATTACACACCCAATATTTTTTACTTAAAATAGTTAGTGCATTTAAACTAATAAGTTTATATTAGATACCACTCAGATACGAACACGCACAGAAAATGTTTTCATACTTAAAAAGAAAATGGTCACAACAGATAGTATAGAGTGATAAATCTCAAGTGTATACCACGTGATCAAAATATTTAAGTTGGTACCACTGATAAGTTGGTAAGAAGCTGTATTGCTCTAGCTACTCTAGAGCGTGGTTCGAGTAAAAACTACGATCAGTTTCAAATCTGTATGAAGGTCATTAACTTACACATATTATAAAATATTATCTTCATTTAAATAATGACTATTTTGTATTTGATAAGACCGCATCCCTATAAAATACAACAAAATAAATAAAATATTATTTAATGATTGGATTAAATCATTACAAAATAATGAATCTTAAGCATTTAAATGTTATAATTTCATTATAATTAAATAAAATTTACAGTACCTGTTTATGGAATGACAATGTCTTTTACAATTTTTTTTTAACTCCTTAGGTACACATTAGTTATCACACTTCGCTTTACAGCATATGTTCAAAATGACCGCCATTAAATTGTAAACATAAGTTCACCCTACGTTGCATATTCGCAAATACATTTTGTAACATTTCGGCACCAATATTATGAACTTCGTGAGTTATTGCATCTCGCAATTCTTGAAGAGTATGCAATCTTCTGCTGAACACTTTGTTTTTTAAATAACCAAAAAGAAAAAAGTCTAACGGTGCCAAGTCTGGTGAATTCGGTGGCCAACGATTTACACTAATGATTATATCTTCAAAGAAGTCTCGTAAATAATTAATTGTAGCCTGTGCAGTATAACAGTAGTTTACTCTAAGCTGAAAATCTCTATCTCGCAACTGTTGTAATACCGACACCTTGTACGGGTACAAATGTAAATTCTTCTTTACTGCAGTGTGCACACTTCCATAGGATACATCTAAAAATTATTTATGTAAAATTATGTTTGTATAGTAAAATTTTTCATACGTGTTTGTGCAGATAGTTTTCGCAAAGATTTACTGGGGCTTGCATTCATCCTTGCTTGGATATCTGCTAAGGTGTCCTCTGTTAAGACAGTAGCCGAAGCTTCACGTTTGCGTTTTAAAACACTACCAGTTTCCATGAATCGAGCTATCAATCGATTACGATGTTGACTAAATGTTTCGTAATCAATATTTTCATTTGGGTAACAGTAAATTGATCGATGCATGATTGCAATGAATAATGCCATTGCCCATTACCATCTTGGAAGCCGCTACGAAAATGAGTCACAACAATGAATGTGTCGTGTTCGATTGAAAACGGCATGACGATTAAACTCGATATCACAATTTGAAATTCAGAATTTATAATTTGTCTTGATATAGACAGTTTGTAAATAACTCAAGAAAATACAAAAGTGAAAAACGAAGGTATAATATGACATAAACTAAAACAACTAAAACCACACTAAAAATCCAAAGCAGCCAACTGCAAAACACAACAATATTAACTAGGGATTTTTGTCATACCACTACAGTACACTTGAGATTGATCACGTTGTACAATAATGTATCGAATGTATTAAATGAAACTCTTGCGAGCTTACAAGATTAACTAACTCAACGACAACCAATCTCCCTAACAAGCTACTAAAATAATCTAACGTATTAAAAAAGAAAAGTAAACATTTAGTGAAACACTACCAATGAGATTTCCAGTTTACAGTGAAATTGCGATTTCATAAAGGTGTATAAATCTTTATGTAAATACAAACACGTTAAGAAGCACTGGTGTATTTTCACGAGTACCTCGCGTCGTATTAACTTTAGTTACGGTATTCACTGTTTTCTAAACACCATAGTATTATGCTTGGGATCTCAGCAAAACAGCATGAAGTGCATTTGGGTGCGTGAGATGCAGATACGTCACTTTTCCAAGTATCGCGGACATTTTAAAAATAATTTATTAATCTGTAAAATATTTCACAAAATTCGAACCTACTGTGTGTATTAACAACACTGATAATGTTTATTCATTGGCATGGCATAAAGTTACAAAGCGAACATTAGTATGTAGTTAGTAAAAAAAGTGTCATTTGCACCAGTCTTGAAACAATAGAGTCTTTTAGTAACAATGAAACGATTTAATAGGGAAGGTCTGTGCATTTCAAAAGCGCGAACATCAGGATACGTACTTCAATAGTTTGGGAAAGTTAAGTTACAAAAATTAGCCAAGTTCTGAATGCTTAGTTGCAATTCAATCCTTTAGGTTAAACCCAAAATTCGTTATCACGACAAAACGTCGCTGCTAGAATATCGCCGCCAAAAAGTCTCTGCGACAAAAAGTCGCCGTCATAAACGCCGCACAAACACGTCACTTCCTAAAATGTCGTCACCAAAAAAGTCGGCGAACTTAAAGATTGTAACGGGGGCTCTAGAAAAACAAAAATTTCGCGCTAAATTATACGAGATTGGATATTTATATATTATTTTTCTGGATAAAGAAATGGTTATTGTTTATCTGTATTTGAATGTAATTAATATTTAGATGAAAATACTGAGTTTATTTCAATAAGTTATCTATATATTCAATTTTAAAATATTTAAATACGCGGCATTTGCAAGTTCATTGATGTGTTGGAAGGGATGAGATGCTGTCATAATAATGATGTACAGTTTTTAAAATAGTCGCGTTAAGTAAGCGATCAAGGAAAGTCGCATTAAGTAAGAAATCGGAGTTGGTTGAAAAGCGATTGCTGCAGCTTGATTTATGCTGCAATTAATATTGTGAAATTATAACAAAATTTCAGTTAGTATTGTGTTAAGAAAAATATAAGTGATATTTTGCTTACTAACGCGAGAAAAAACTAAAAAGAATTAAAAATGTTGCCAATTTGGCAATAATAAAAATATTGCGTAATAGTTTACAATAGCGTTTTAAGTGCGCGTTAAAAGTGTTCTAAGTTGATGTTTTGATAGCAAGCGATAAATGTACAATAAGACAATCGACCCAATTAATAGATCGATATATAAGGTATAACTAAAAAACATTGATAATGAAAGTATAGTCTTCCGTAGCTCACTTGCAGCTTGTTGCACACGCCGTTTGTAATTAAAACTGAACAATTAAGTAAAAACTGTACAGTGTACATATATCGAGCAATAATTTACAAAAATCAGTCAATTGTGGAAAATAAAATTAGAAGCGTATTCAGCTATAACAAAGATATAAGAAAAGATAAGGACAACAGAGGAGAACGGTTCCAGAGTGCCGGCAAAGTGACATCGGAAGAGCGGTCTATAACCTATGGGAGGCAAGCATTATATCACCAATTTTTCAACAAAAGTAATATTTGTGAATATTTGTTTGTAGGAATAAATAAAATGTTTTTGTGTTTGATTTTCTCGAAACTTTACATTTGACTATCACAATTAAACGAAAAAAAAACCAATGCGTTTAATTTTGATAAAGGTTTTACATATTAGTTTTAAAAATATATGTACAGATTTGGAATTTAATTAAAGGAGAATAACGTTTAATTTACTTTTATTGCTAAAGATTATTAATATTAAAAGCTTATCCAAATATTGAATGTATAAAGAAGAAATTAAATAAATAAATAAATAAATCGAAATAAGCATAATTGTTCAATGATAACAGTAATCATTTCTTTGTTTTAACTTTGAGCTAGCCGTAAATCTTAAAATTCATTTACGCAAACCGAGATTAATTAGCAAGCGAAGTAAAGTTTAACTAGTAATGATACCTTTATAAATTGAACCCATTCAGTTTTAATAAAACGTAATAGAAAATAATCATTTCAGTTTCACAATAATAATATTAAATTTTCTTGAATAATGTAGAAATTATAAAAAATCTTATTCTTTGGAGCGGGTTAAACAAACAAAAATAATATCCAAGGGTATTACGCCCGTTGCAAGGTCGCGGAGCAAAAATGTCGCCGCAATGGCCAAGACACATAGAAAAAAAAATGCTTAAAAGAACATTCAATTATTGTTACAAGGGAAGATAATGACAACTTTATTACCTCATTATTGGAAGTTTGGACACAAAAAATTTCAAAAAAATTGTTAAGTTACAGTAGTTTTGTTTATCTAATCTAAACTAGTTTGGACTTTTACAAATACCATAAACTTTCGTTACAATTTTGAATATCTTACTTTTTTTCAATGAGCTTCGGCCTTTACAAGGAATTTTTGCGTGGCGACCTTTTAGTTCGACGACATTTTTCTTGGCGATATTTTAGGAAGTAACGTTTTTGTGGGAGGCGTTTATAACCGCGACATTTTGTCGCGGCGACTTTTTAACGGCGACGTTTTGACAGGGATGTTTTGTCGTGGAATCAATTTATCAATGACATTCTGTTATTCAGACGTTTGTCAAAATGTGTGTTTTATTTAAAAAGGTTATGACAGTAATAGGGAATATTATTAGGGTAAATTGTTTACAATGCAAGGACTGCGTGTTCGATTCCCTTGAATTTGCTCATTATTAAAATACAAAGCATTTATTTTTTTAGTAGAGTTTAAAAATTAACGACAGGCACTAGTTGTCTGTCGATTAATTTCAGTAGAGCACCTTATCTAGCCCTAAGATTCGCAGGTAAACCCACAATCTACAGAAATTTTGAGAACCGTATATTCTACAACCAGTGGAACAAATGGGAACTTAAAATTAAATGTATTACTACTCGTTCTACTCCAAAAACCGTGTTTATTTTATTTTACATTTCACTGCAACTTCCCAGATTATCTGGAGCAATTGAAGGCAGCTTTGTTAATCAGTTACATGACTTTTACGTACTTAGACAGCGTCAAATGTTTCTTCTTCATTCACTGATTAACACTTTATTTGCGTATAACCACCTCAATTACAAAAGTTTCATTTAGGAAATATCTTTGGCGCAACTTTTGTACAATTTATTCTACATTAACGTTACTGTATTATAAATTATGAATCTGGAGGCATGTCAAACATTCTTGCGCTATATTTTATTTACTTTGCAGTGACGATCAATTTTACGAAACTGTCAACAGACAACACTGTTATAAATTGGAATACTTTAATTAAATTTTAACGCAAACTCATCGTCAATTCATTCTAAGAGCTTCTGCACAAGTTTATTTGTTTCATCCCACACGTTGGTTTAAGTCAAAGTTATAGCACTATTTATTATCACAGTCCATCCCGCCAAAATAGCTCTTATGTTCGACCGCACACTTGCACATTAGTTTCACGTTGTAATTTTCTAAAAATTGTCTGAAGACGGACTATTCCCCACCATCTAACTTCTTTTTATAGACACATTTCTACGTCATCAAAACGGATGATATTCCTTCCTCCAAATTTAAACTCGTCCAGTAATGAAATATAGAACGTTAGATGCGGGAAGTTAAGAAATTGTACCCATACCCTCAACTATAACTAGGACCGAAAGATGTTGGGCTCTTCCAACTTATATTGGGTGTCGTAAATGTCCAAATTGCTTGTTATAATACAGAAACTTAATATAAATATGTGCCCCTAAGTTGTATCGTCTTTGACATGTAGGATGTCAAAATTTTTATTAAAAAAAAATAATTCTTTGATTATTAAAAACTCTTCTTAAGATTTAACGAAAAAACCTTTCGCCTTTTTTTTGATGAACCTTGGCAAGTTTAGTCGTAGTAGTAAAGGGCTTATTTGGACGTAAGAAGACTAAAATGTATTATTCCAGTGCCTTTCCAGAGGGCAACCTGGTTGTTATCGATAGCAAGAAACATTGTAAGCCACTGAAAATGTCAATAAAAGAACGGTATTAACTGACCCAGAATACAATGTAATGATAAATATTTGGGACGAAGAATCTCCATCATCCCTGCAAGTTAAGTTCTACTATGTAGCAGCACATACATTAGTTTGGCGTGGCAATAATGCATCATCTTGTCTCATAAAACATTTTATGGAAGTGGTTGGTAACGCGGGTCATTTTTGCAACCCCTACAATATAATTCCATATTTACGGAAACAGCTCAAGGAACGGTAATCGTTTAAATTATAGTAAATGGTTAACTACAAATATCTGTCCTATTAGGTTCAGTTTAGGTCAATTTTAGATTATTCAGTGAATTTATTATCAGAGGAGATCGCATTCAACTAATAGGCTGCTTGTTACTTATAATCTGGCGTGGAAATGTCCAAATTCACTAGAATGAGCGAAGAAAACGCATGTTTGAGCACCAAACGTATTAAAATTATAAACCCCTGCACTGACTCAATTACCAACGGCTAGTGTCGGGGAGCAGTAGGTAATTAAACTTACTGCGCATTCATTTGCGGACCCTGCACACCATGAAAATTTGATTGCAAAGTTAAGATTAGGTTCATCGTGATCCTTCCCATCAACCGCAACGGTAATTAATGAAACTACTTCAGTTCATCAAGAACAGGAAAAAGATTCAATTAATTGTTAACAGTGGTATTTTTAATTTTACCTACAATGTAGATGATCAAAAAAATTAATGATTGTTGATTAGTCTCTCCTGAAAAATCCACTAAGCCAACTGATGTAAGTTATGTACAATCAAGATCGGATATCTGATAATACGATCTGGGTTGGATGTATTTTAGGCAATTTATTTACCGTGGACAAGTTTCCGGCAAGTAGCTGTATTACAGCTGTGATTCGGCCCTGATGGGCTTAGTAAAGTTTTTTCTTATTTCTGTTGTATGCTTGACAAGAATAGTTCAGCGGGTGAGAATTTCAGCCTCCTACGTACACAAAGAAGAGAGAACGCATTCGGAGGGAAAGAGACAGATACCGCGCGCACTATTCAAGGTGCATGCAGTATTACGTAGACTTAATTCCTCTTTGACAAATATTTAATGTTTCACTCACATTAGTAATAAACTATAATAAAATAAATTTTTTCTTAATTAATTAATAAAATAAAGACATTTCTATTAAACCACTAAAATAATTTAATTAATTCAAATTAACTGTATTAAACAGTAATCTTTTTAATGCAAATAGAAAATTTTCTTTAAGCTTTAATTTGATAATTCTTTCCAGTACATGTTACGACTTATCTCAATTTAAATGGCAATATGTATATATTTTAGAGCATTTATCATATAAAATACATTTTTCATATTACTATCAAATCCAATTTCCATAAATGAAATTATTGTAACCCATTCCTCCTTTTACATAAACTTATTGACATAATTCGCTTTAACTCAGATGATACTAAATTATTTAACATTTATTTATAATTGTATAATTATACATTTACAAGAATCAACATACTCGTATGTGTTTTTATTCGTTTCGAGGAAAAACCTAAATGTGAAAATATTAAAATGAAAAATAAGAATGTATTGATTCATTTACAGATCTAGAATTATAGATAATATAAGATATCCAGGTACAAATTAATCAGTGTTTCGTATTATTTAAATGTTTATATACTTTTCTTCAATATTGAAGTTGAACACTGAACGTCTCTTATTCAAGGGACTACTCTCCTTCCAATCTCTCTGTCGACCACTGCGTAACAATAGGTGGGGTTTATTTTTATTACTTCACCCGCAGAGCTATTCTTGTCAAGCATCCTCTAATTTGGCGAAACATGAGTTACGCTTCATAAAGTTTCTTCGTGTACAAATACTTATTTACACATCCTTAACTTTATATAAAAGAAATATGATGTTGGTTTGTGAGTCATAAACTAAATTATCCTAACAAAATATCAAGTGATGCTTACAATATTTATAAAGTTAAATAAATATTGATATGTATTTTATTTCACCTAGTAGATACACGTTAAATGTCACAATAAAATATGAAAATAAGAATTCAACGAGATTTTATTGTCTATTATAATTCAGTTGCCCATTCGGGAGCTACAATTTTTGTTGGCCATTTTCAGCTGTAAAACTTTGTACAGGGTGTTTTATTGGAAAATCTAAACACGTCAGTTGGATATAGAGCTTATTGAGATGAGTACAAGAACCTATATGTAATGGGTCTCATCTCCGATGTAATCGAGATGCTGGCTAGTATACTCATTCAGTGAATGTTTTATGTGATCATAATTTATTGTGCACCCAATAACATTGAATCGTATTTAAAACGTGTATTTCACTTATACCGGTCGACTAATTACTTTGCAAATCCAGCTCTGCATTCACAAGTTTCAACACCTTGTGTATCAACATCTGTTTGCGTCGTCCCTCATGTCATTCATTATACCTAGTAAGATATTTGAGGAATAACCTAATTTTCAAAATTTTTAAAAATCTAAGGAAACTAATTTAATGTTGAAAAGGTTTTTGCATAGTTCATGACCTAAAACTTACGTACGTTTTCATTTTTTCTTTAGTTGCCACCGCTGTACTCGATGCATTTTCTTAAACTTATTGTATCTGATCATATCTGGAAAATGTTTGATGCCATTACAGGGTCTCAAAATATTGAAGAATTTCTTTTAAACTATTTTATTCATACGGATACACCAAAGATTTTAAATATCTCCCACAGGGTTGAAATCTGGCGATCTTGAGAATTAGGCGTGGGATCCACACTTACCCATCTACTTATAAGTACAAACAACTCCTTATTATTACTCTAAAAAGAGACAAAACCTCGTTATGTTCAAAATGCATTCCTGCAATCTTCGTACCTTCTAGAAGCAGTTACAGACGATTTTGGGCAAAATTTAAATAAGAGTCGCCTTTTAGGCGACGTGGAAACATTTGTGACGCAACGAACCGATTGTACAAACTCCAGACTATACATTTATAGCAGTTTACTGAAAGTTAGTTGTTTCACTACCTGCGGATCGTCTTCCGCCCAAGTATATGCATTTCTCAGATGACATACACTCTGTTACATAGGGCTATGTTCCATAAGTAAATAACATTCTGTTTACAACCCCTCTACTTTATACACTCTGCTAGAGTAAAATCAACATCGGAAGACACCAAGCTGCGCAAAAAAGTGACGTCAGAGTGTAAAGCTCAACAAAAAATATACGTTTGAAAAATAAAAGTTTAGGTTATGTTACTTCGCGTTTGTTGTTCAAGAATACAATTTGTGAGTAAAATTTTTGAAATAATCATAAAGTAAAATAATATTTTATTGTCATAGTTACAAAATCTAGTTTTTTTTAAATACATTTGCCAATAACAATTAATCTCCTAATTTTTAGCCAGATTTAAACATTAGCAGAGCATTATTTATAAAGCCCATTTCACCACCTAAAATAATGATAAATAGCAACATATTTACGTTATAAAATTAAATAAACATGTGTATATAACTGGTCGTCCTGCTTTCCGATAATTAGTGATCGAACGTATATATGCACAATGCAAAGAACGTATTTCATGTCGTTCTATTATAATCTTACGACGGTCTGATGTTTTTTTCCACCTACACAAAACCCAAGATAAGATATGATTAAAAAATTAATCAGTAAACTTACCTGAAGCTCATTTTTAAAAGTAAACTTCTAAATGACGTTTTCTTTCCCGAATATCCAACTGTTTCATCATCTTTAATAAGGTTATAAATTCCTTGGAATATTACAAAATAAAACGTTTATCCAACTGATTTTTATCTAAATTGATATTTTTAAAGTTTTTGTAATTGTTCCACACAATCTTGCGAGCGTCTTCAGATAACACATGGCGTTTTCTTGCTTGAGGTGCTTGAGCGTTATGAGATATACTTGCGTCGCACATTATATAAAGAACTAGATTTGGTTACATTAATATAACATGAAATTAATAATTAAAGTAACTTACTTATAAATTCAATACAGGCAGCGGATAGTTTTAAAATAAACTGTTTTGTAGAATAAGTAATGAACAAATTTGATACGCCGGAAAAACAAGGAGGTTATAAACAAAAGTTGGCAAACGATCAGCTGGAAAGTAACGTTTTTAGAGCGCACAGTACTAATATCTGTGTCATTTTCCAATCATTACTGCATCTTTATCTAGTTTAAAATGCGTTTCTGCGCTGGTGTCTTCCGATTTTGATTTTACTCTAAATAGGGCTATGTTTCATAAGTAAATAACATTCTGTTAACAACCCCTCTACTTTATATAATCCACCGCCTTGTAATGATAGATTTTCTTGTTAATCTAATTTTATGAGGAAGTTCATTTTATAATGTATTTAAACGTTGCCATTTAATTTTAATCTAGAAACGTCAATTGGTGATACAAAATTGAAAATCATGATACCTGGAAGTAGTTTGAATAATTCCATTTTCTTTTTCTTTTCTCGTTTTTTTTGTTGTTAGTTACTGGGTAGAAAAGAAACAAAAACGCTTCTTTTTAATTATTCCGTTAAATCCTTGGTTTTTGCAATTTACTTTCAAATCTCTACGAAGAGGATTTAGAAGAAATTGACAATGATGAAACTAGTTATGTTCGTTTATCTTGCCTATGTCTGGAATTGATTAGTTTCGTGTGCATATGCAGATTAAAGATTTTAAAAAGGAAGGCGTTCTACAAATCTAAAATCTCAGCCACCATCTTAGAGGTAAGTGGATTTTTTTTTATCGCTTTATTCCGAAATGTAATTTATTGTAGATTTATTTTTGGGATTTCTATGTTAGAGCTTCCATTTTTTCTCTCATTTGGAATTGTCCATTTTTTGGAGGTGCAGACTTTTCCCAGTACAACCACAACTTCTGGATATTAAAGCTCAGAATATTCAATTAAGCCTGTACCCCAACTGCGGAAGCAAGTTTTCTGAAGTGTTTGTTCTCATTTATTGTTTAGACATTTGTTAAATTTAATTATGACAGTTAAGGCTTGTTCCACTACCACTTTAAATACAATGTGTATATTCACTGTTGAAGGCTATCAGGCCCCATATTATTATATTATTGTTGTTATTATGGAATTTCAATTCAGTAATAATTGCGCTTGGCTTGTAAAACTAAAACTAGATTCAATTATAATTGATTTTTTTACCCAGCTTGAGTTGCGATATTTTAGACAGCTGTATTGGTCAGAAGGATCTTTCAACATTAATGCTTTATAATCATACTGAAATAAACATATATTACTAGAAAACCGCTAGCCGTCTTGTTGATGTTTTAATGATCGATGTTATGCAATTTTTTTCCTTGGTACATAATTATAATTATGACTGGCTCTTAGTTTAATAATTGTTATATAGATATAGATTTATGGATACCTTGCTTTTCCTTCAATTGAATTATTTAGAACTAATTGTTTACGTTACAAATTATTTATAGCAATTAGAATAATTAGTTTTGAATGTATACGTGTAGTATGGACAAGTGCATAATCTAAAAGTTAATACCTCCAGATTATAACCTTCTGATGTTCAATATATTTCTGAGCCTCCATTTTCTTGATTTATTTATCTGGTCTACCGCGGTGAGTGGTAAGCAACCTTATGTATCTATTTGTTACCCGGATCCTTGAAGCGGGAACAGGTATTTTTAGATTCGTTGGGCCTCTATGTTATAATATAAGCTTCTGGCGCCCTTTTATACTTCTGTTTCTCTATAAATATATCTCGACTCAACCGACGAGCTGCGGGCAACGGATCGTGTTAGCATCGACTTTAACTTTGATTAGAGAGAGAGGATATATATATATATATATATATATATATATATATATATATATATATATATATATATATATATATATATATATATATATATATATATATATATATATATATATATATATATATATATATATATATATATATATATATACAGGGTGGGCCACCACCAACGCGTCAGTCTCTAGCACCCAAACGACTGAATTTTTCAAAATCTGTTTGGGCGAGAATATGTAAGCCTTCTAGGACTACAATCTAAAATTAGTTTGATTTATACAGGGTGATCTACAAACTTGTTACTTATGAAAGTTATATTATTTTAAATGCAATACCCTCCTTTTAATTTTTTTAAATGAGGTGTAAAAATAAGGTAGACTTTCATTAGAGTTCCCTATACCTAAACCTTACAGTTTCCGAAATATTTAACATTTTTGAAAATGTAGGGTTGTCAAAAATTCAAGTATTTTTCGATTCAGAAAAGATAAGACAATCTAATCTAGGTTATCGTAATATGGATATTTGGAAGTACGTATTCTGTTGTTTATTGTTTCAAATCATAATTTATAAAATACAAAGAATAACGCGTAAGGTTAACAATCTTCAAAGTTAAATATCTTTGTTATTTTAAATACAACGCCCAAGAAATTTTTATCGGAATGGAATAGTCTTTTGACAATAGTTCGAAATGTATTAGGGTTCCCTATACCTTACTTCAATACTTTTCGAGAAATTAGTGTATTTGTTACATTTTTAGAAATTACGCCATTAACTCATGTCGATCAGTTAGAATTCTTTGATTTATAAACATTTCTGTCATATTGACGTATTTCAAAATACGACAGTGTTTATAACTATTGATGATTTTTTCATTACAATGAAATATTCAGTGCAAGAAAGAATGGGTATGGTGTAACATTTTTAGAAATTACGCCATTAACTCATGTCGATCAGTTAGAATTCTGTGATTTACAAAGGTTACAAATGTGTTAAACGGTTTTTGGTTTATTAAAGTTATCAAGGTTATACGGTTCCTGGTCTTGAAAAAGACCGTTTTACATTAGGCACCGAGAGCCTACTGCTGGATTTGTCACAACAGTAAATGTTCAAACTGATGACCGTCTTCTTGAATGCATAGTCTAATTCTTTCTTCCAAATTTTGTCTGACTTTTCTTAACATATCTGGAGTAATTGTGTCCACCGCATTTCTAATTCTCTCTTTCATATTGTCTGCAGTAGTAGCAGGAATATTGTAAACAATATTTTTAATATATCCCCATAAAAAGTAATCCATTGGAGTAAGACAAGGCGATCTTAGTGGCCAATGATATGGTCCGTTCGTCCCAATCCATTTATTAACAAATTTCCTAGTTAAATAATTTCTAACTCTACGATCAAAGTGTGCCGGTGCCCCATCTAATTGTAGTCACATATTCCTCTAATGTTCAACAGAACGTTTTCGAGAAGTGTCCAAAAGTCTAGCTTTAAAAATCACAAAATTTTCTACCATTTAAATGACCATTGAAATAGTATGGTCCAATTACCTAATCTCCAATAATTCCTGCCCATACGTTTATGCTCCAACGATTTTGGCGGTCAACAGTATTAAAAGCATGCCTATTCTCGGTATCATAATAGTGAAAATTATGTCTATTTACCAAACCATTGTTGTGAAATGTTGATTCATCAGTAAACAAAACGAAATTTAAAAATCTTGTTAATCCCTATTTTTCAATTGCCCACAAACAGAAATCTATTCGTTGTTGAAAGTCATTGCCATACAAATTTTGATGAATTTCTATGTGATAAGCATGAAATTTGTGTTTTTGAGAACTCTTCTCACACTTCCTCTACTTAAATCTGTTTGTCTAGCAATTACTCTAGTACCAGTGTGGGAATTTTCAGCGATTGATCCTAATACTAAAAACTCTCTATCTTCATTGCCAGTTACCGGTTTACTTTTATTTTCATGGCATTCTTCTATGGTCAACACCATATCCACTTTTGCTTGCACTGAATATTTCATTGTAATGAAAAATCATCAATAGTTATAAACACTGTCGTATTTTGAAATACGTCAATATGACAGAAAGGTTTATAAATCAAAGAATTCTAACTGATCGACATGAGTTAATGGCGTAATTTCCAAAAATGTAACAAATACACTAATTTCTCGAAAAGTATTGAAGTAAGGTATAGGGAACCCTAATACATTTCGAACTATTGTCAAAAGACTATTCCATTCCGATAAAAATTTCTTGGGCGTTGTATTTAAAATAACAAAGATATTTAACTTTGAAGTTTGTTAACCTTACGCGTTATTCTTTGTATTTTATAAATTATGATTTGAAACAATAAACAACAGAATACGTACTTCCAAATATCCTTATTACGATGACCTAGATTAGATTGTCTCATCTTTTCTGAATCGAAAATACTTGAATTTTTGACAACCCAACATTTTCAAAAATGTTAAATATTTCGGAAACTGTAAGGTTTAGGTATAGGGAACTCTAATGAAAGTCTACCTTATTTTTACACCTTATTTCAAAAGAAATTAAAAAGTAGGGTATTCCATTTAAAATAAAATAACTTTGATAAGTAACAAGTTTGTAGATCACCCTGTATAAATCAAACTAATTTTAAATTGTAGTCCTGGAAGGTTTACATATTCTCGCCCAAACAGATTTTGAAAAAATTCAGTCGTTTGGGTGCTAGAGACCAACGCGTTGGTGGTGGCCCACCCTGATATATATATATATATATATATATATATATATATATATATATATATATATATATACAGGGTGACATAGAAAAAGTACCATGTATAGTGCCACTCGATAGAGGACACTAAAATAAGAACAAAGTTCCTATGAACTTAGGTCCGCAACGCCTTTGTTTAAAAGATATAGGGTGTTGAAGTTCAATTATTTATTGTTTTTTTAAATATCTTTTACAATGATGTAATACGCGGACGAAATTTTGTATACAGGGGCTTTTTATCACGCAGAATTCAAATATGACCTTAGTTCTTTTATTACTGATAGAGGGCGCCACACACAGGTTTCCATCTTTTTTGAATCGGTCCTAACTTTTTTGCCTTACACCGTATGTCATTTTCGACTGGAAAAATTGTTTTCCCATCTTTCCTGCTTCAGAAAGGTATACCGTATTGAAGTCGCTAGGACCAACGATTCACGAGACAAATGCATCCGATGCATGCAAATTAAACAAGTTCAACGGTACGCAATGTTAACCGTGAATCAGTTAGACAAATTTTCAATGAACAACTTCTTCAACCGTATCATTTCCAAAAGGTTCATTCACTATTAGAACTTGACTATCTTCCTCGTGTACAATTTTGCGAATGGTTGCAAAATCAAAGACATGATATTTTTTCTTCAATTTTGTTTATTGATGAAGCTGGTTTTTGCCGTGATCGTGTTCTAAACCTACATAATATGCACCATTGGAGTGATGAAAATCCTCATCAAACCGTAATTAGAAGTCTCCAATATGGGTTTTCTATTAATGTGTGGGCAGGTATAATTGACAGTTACTTAATTGGACCATTTCAATTACCCAATCGATTGACAGGTGGATTGTATCGAAATTTATTGGAGAATGAACTAAATACGTTATTCGAGTATGTTCCATTGGATATTATTGGTAGAATGCGTTACATGCATGATGGCGCGCCAGCTCACTTTTCTCGATTGGCAAGGGAATTTTTGGATATGAGATTTGGAAATACGTGGATTGGTCGAGGGGGACCTGTACCCTGGCCAGCTCGTAGTCCCGACCTTAATCCCTTCGATTTTTCATTTTGGGGATTCATGAAAAATGATGTTTATTCTGTAGAAATACATAACGAAGAGCAACTATGGATAAGAATTATGGAACCCGCAGATAGATTCCGTAATAACCCAGGAATATTTCAAAGATACCGTCAATCCTTAGGAAGAAGAATTGAAAAAGGTATTCAAGTACAAGGACAACAATCTGAACATCTAAAAATTTAATGTTTTTTTAATCACTGCCCTTCATTGTTGCTATTAAAATTTAATTGTTGCAGTGTTATGTCATTGTTGTTGCAAATAAGTTACTTTGGCGCTTTTGGATAATTTGCGTGCATCGGATGCATTTTCTCGTAAACCGTTGGTCCTAGCGACTTCAATAAGGTATACCTTTCTGAAGCAGAAAAGATGGGAAAACAAATTTTTCCAGTCGAAAATGACATACAGTGTAAGGCAAGGTGTATATACAGAAAATCGTTCTTAGTCAAATTTTAGAGAGTGATTGATGTCCTGATGAACAGTTTTCTTCTATTAATGAATGTTTGGGTTTTCACATACTTGAAATATAGTTTTAATATCTTTTTTATAACCATATTTAAAACATAAAATGCAGGTCACTAGAATATTTCACATTCCAATCGTATACGTTTTGATACAGTCACGTTAGTTCTTTAGAAATGCGTTTAAAACCATTACTTTAGCAGTTAAAAGTTATTAGAACTATTAGCACAAAATGTTTACACATAAATATCTTACTATATGTCTTATTGTTAAGGTTTATAAATGAGCGCACGCAGTAATCAACGATATTATTAAGTTCAAAATTCAACAGTGTGCATTAGAGCTTCAAAAGATGTATCCTTTCGTTTGTATAATTAACGGTAAGGAATAAATAAATAACCAACCAAACCAAAACAAGGCAAATTGCAAAACAAAATATTTAAATTTATTTACGAAGAATAAATTTTCATATTCTTTGATCTATTCATTTAGTACAGAATGAATTATTGTAAGGTTTCAAACTCAATATACATATTTCCAGAAGACCTTTGTCTTAAAGTAGGTATATAATTTTTTATTTTATACCTATAATTAAATGACTATGGATTTAAATTATGGTTAATTAACATAAAAGGATAGCTTTAAAAATATTTGCTTGTTTCTGTAAAGCTGTAAACGTAAGATTCCTAATAAGCACATTTTACTTGTTTCATAATGATTTTATAGCCTTGTAATTCCCACTAAATCATTTGTATTTGCTTTAGCACTAGCACTTTTAGTACCATTGAAAATTTAATAAAACACCTTGCTTTAGTCAAAATTCCTTCTAGAAATAGAACGATAATAACAAAAAAATATTCTCATTTTACTAGTAAGTTCTGTTAAAAATAATAAATGGGTATAGCCGGATATATATCCGAAATCTGCCCCCGCGGCCTTTTTCATTGGGACTTGGGGGATCGTTTTGGTACCAAATAAAAATAATTCAGTCAAATTTTCAACTCTTAATCTCAAACAGTTTTCGGGTTTTTCAAAAAACCTCTTTTTTCGATTTCATTTTTTATAGTAAAATTGAAAATTAGTGAATGGTGATTGTTTTACTAATTTTTACGAGTAAAAGGCATGAAGAAATATTTTTTTTATGATTCCCAGATGAACAGCCGATTTTTAGCGAAAGAAATAATATTTAAATCTTTTTTTAATGCCTTTTTGAAAAGTGTCACTCACCAAATTTTGGCAGAAAATGTCTTTTATACTCCTCTATACTCAGGGATTTCTTCGATTTTTTTGAAGTGGTGGAACAATATGAAAAAAATTAAAAAGTAATTTTTTTTATGAAATCTTGTCTTTAAACTATACTTAAAGAAAACTATATAATTTTTCCATACTATTCGGAATAGTTTTTCAGTTTTAATATAATAAAAAGAAAAATTTCGATTATAAAAGTTATTATATTATAATATTGATATGTTTTAACAAAATTATCATAAGTTATTGGCATTAAATGTAATAATTTAAAACAAAATAGATCGAAAAGACCGTGTTGAGTCACGTTAGTCGTCGTCACTGTCTTCATTTACTACAACATTAAACTTTTCATCAATAAACAAACGGCTCAATATTTAAGCAGGTCTTACTATTTTTGCCAAATATCGAGCGTGAAACATATAATATATGATAGTTGCAATGTGTGAGCAGCATCCGACAGTGCGCCTACCATTAGCACAATCACAACAATATCGACTAATTCCAGAGATGTCATTCTTATCTGGCTGATAAACATAACAACGATACGTTTTTGATTTAATATGTCGAGATCTCACTTCATATCAAGTTTTATAATATTGGGTGTGATTGTTACATAATGGAGTGTACTTGTTCCGTCTTCATTCATCATGTCAGCTAAATACGATACAGCTTGAGACATTTGATACGATCCTGTAAAAAAAATTTGAGTTCTTGCCACGTTAACTCTGGAAAATCGGTTAATTGATCTGAAGTTATTGTTGTAAATGCAATTTTTTCGATTTTTTGAAGTGGTGGCACAATATGAAAAAAATTAAAAAGTAATTTTTTTTCTGTAATCTTGCTTTTAAACAAACTTATATTTTATTGATGTTAAAAAATGTGTAAAAAATTATTTTTTACCGAAAATTAAGAACTATATTACATAAACATTTTTTTAGTCATTTTACTGCAAAGTGATTTCGTAAAAGACCATTAGAATTATATAATTTTAAAATCGTTTGAAAATGTTTTTTCAAAGGTCTAAATAACTCATTTTGATCTACATATTCTTTTCAAAATTAGCGCTGGGCTAGTGCGCTACAATACCATCTACTGGAATTTTCAGTAACTATTGATCATTACTTCTTAGGTCTCGCTTGTTTTCAGCTAACAATAATAAAGTAACTTCTACGGTTTTTGTAATTGTATTCATTTGCATTTAGCTCATTAATAAATTCAGTACATTTATATTAAGACTATTTTTATTTTTGATAATTAAATAACATTGCAAAGTTATTGTTGTTATTTCATCTCTCATCGTTATATGGGATTACACTTTATCGTTAAATGGTGTTACGGTTAATTACTTCCATTAAAGTAAGTGAAATATCTGTTTACTTTTATATATTTATGCATTTAAACACATACTTTAAATCACGATTTCAGAACCGATGCCCATAAAAACTGCGTCAATTGTAATGTTTATCTGCGCAAAACAGTTGGCTATAAAAAATAATTACGACAACTGATGAGGCTAATATTGCGACAGAAAGAATTGGTAAAAGAGTCTTTATGAATGATACATTTTGTAATAAATGTCGAGCAATTTTAACTAGACCAACCAAAAATATAAACACTGATGATTCATCTGTAGAACAAGTAAGTATCGAGAGCCAGCCTACTTTCTCTCAATCGTCTTCAACTACAATTTCGCCTGCATCATCAACTGAAGATCCTTCATTTGTTTTTGAAGAAAAAATGGAAGAAGTATTAGAATTTGTAGAATTTGGTTTTCCTCGAATTATGTCCACTAATAGATATTGTTGTATTTGTGTATCATCAACAAATATTACATTATTATAAGTTTTTGTTATGAACGAATAAGTTCAAAGCTAAATATGTAAATAAAAATTTCTACATACATAAAGGCAAAATTTACATCGAATGGAGCGTGAACCTTGATGGCGCAGTTGGTTAGCGCGGTACTCTAGCAAAGTACATGTCGTAGGTTCAAATCCTACTCGAGGTAAAATTTTTATTTATGTATTTAATAAAATTAATAATAATTTTTTATTAAATATTACATTACTTCCATTCGAAGCTCACAAACAAGTATGTGCAAAAAGACGAATCTTTGTTCCTGAAAGAAACCGGTGCTGTAAAGATCATGTCATAAAACAGCGATTTTATTATGAAGATATCAATAATATTCGAATAGCAGTGTATTTGAAGTTCTTGACTTGGAAAAATTACTTGGGCAGCTGGCTGTTGGTAGAGATTCGTCCATAATTCATAAAACTGGAGATCACTCGTTTTCAGAAAAAAACAGTTGGAGGTAATTACTGTTCTTACATGAGAAAAACTGATAAAACTCCGTGAAATGTTGACCTCGATCAAAAATTCCATAAATCGTAATGCCACTCTAGCTTTTGCAATGTTTTTATTTAAATTACGAACCGGAAATTCAAATGCAATAATATCTTCCGTTTTTGGTTTAGCTCGTGAACAAATGGTATCTCACTACTGCGATGAAGTGATAACCTCGTTTGAAAAAGATGTTTTGCCTCGGTATTACGGAATTGATGCCATCAGTAGAGAAATATTACTCACCAATATGTCAAATACTGCTAGGAAATTGTATCAAGTAAAAGATGACCAGTCAATGTTTATTTGTGATTGAACATATATTCGCCATCAAAAAGTGCAAATATGAATACCGGAGGAAATCATATTTTGGTCAAAAAAGTGCCTTTGTGCAAACCATTCACTACATGCGCCACAAATTGTTTTGTTATCGACATACTTGGGCCATATAATGCTAATATGAACGATGCTGAAATACTGAGAATCGTCTTAAATGATCCTAATGGTCTAATTGAATTACTGAATAGAGATAACATTATTGTAGTTGATCGAGGCTTTCGTGATGTGACAGAATATTAGAAAGAATTAGCGTTCAAAGTGTTAATACCTCCTCTCAAAGGAAAACGAAATCAGCTGACTGCAGATGAGTCAAATGCATTCCGTTTCGTCAGCAAAATTCGTTGAGTTGTTGAAGCTGTCCATGCAATATCAAACAGAAGTTTAAGCTTTTAGATCATAAACTGCACAATAAATTACTTCCAAAAATTAGATCCTTTTGTCGAATTGTTTGTTTTCTACATAATGAATGTGGAAGACTTGATTCTGATCTTGATGTTCCTGAGAAAATTATTGCCGCCATGAATTCGAAAAAGATCAAGATGATCAATTAACCGACTTTCCAGAGTTAACGGAGCAAGACCTCAAAAAATTTTTTTACAGGATCGTATCAAATGTCTCAAGCTGTATCGTATTTAGTTGAGATTATGAATGCAGACGGAACAATCACACTCCATTATGTAAAAATCACACCAATATTATAAAACTAGAAGTGAGATCTCGACATATTAATTGTTTGTTTATTAGCCAGATAAGAAAGACATCTCTGGAATTAGTCGATATTGTTGTGATTGTACTAATGGTAGGCGCACTGTCGGATGCTGCTCACGTATTGCAAGTATCATATATTATCTGTTTCACGCTCTGAAATATTAAGTCGTCTGTTTATGTAATGAAGACAATGATGAAGACTAACGTTACTCAAAACAGTCTTTTCGATTTATTTTGTAATAAATTATAACATTTAATGTCAATAACTTATGATAATTTTGTTAAACAGTATCAATATTATAACACAATATCTTACATAATCTAAATTTTTGTTTTTATTATATTGAAACTGAAAAACTATTCCGAATAGTATGGAAAAATTGTAGAGTTTTTTTTAAGTATACTTTAGCATGGAAACAAGAGTTATTTTATCATCAAAATAATATGAGTTTGTTTAAACGCAATATTTGAGAAAAAATAATTGTTTTTAATGTTTTTCATATTGTTCAAAAATTCCTGAGTATAGAGGAGTATAAAAGACATTTTCTGACAAGCTTTGGTGAGCGACACTTTTCAAAAAGGCGTTAAAAAAAAGATTTCACTTTTATTCCTTTCGCTCAAAATCAGCTATTCAATCTAGAGAAATCTATAGATTTAATATTTTTCATGAAACTTATTTACTCGTCAAAATAATATGGTTTGTAAACGCAATATTTAACCAATTCACTAATTCTAAATTTTTCTATTTTACATAAAATGAAAAATTCGAAATAGAGGTTATATAGAAATCTCGAAAGCTGTTGTGAGGAACTTTCAAGAGCTTAAAAAGATTTGACTGAATTATTTTTATTGTACCAAAACGCTATTCCCTCAGATCCCAATAAAAATAGTTTTTCAGCGGACAGATTTTACTCTAATATATATATATAAATATATATAATATATATATATCTATATATATATATACTATATTAAAAAATAAATCGTAAAAAGGTTTTAAACTCGGAATTGTTAGTTAATTTTCAATAGTGAATTTTAAGTAAGGGCTGTAATATAAAAGACAGATTATATAATATATATATATATATATATATATATATATATATATATATAATATAAATATCTTCTAGAAGCTTGGAATTGGTTTATTTCCAATCAAGTGATATTTTATTATTGAATTGCGGATAATATTTGTATACTAAATATAGGTATAATATTAGTTTCATATTCATATAGTGAATTATTATATAGACTGTAACTATTAAAACATTATATATACAATATATATATATATATATATATATATATATATATATATATATATATATATATATATATATATATATATATATATATATATATATATATAATTTTTAATAGTTACTTACTAAATTCACTATAAATGAAACAACAATTCCATACCTAGATACAAAATTATCCGAATAATAAAATATTAGATTGGTATATTAAACCAACAAGCTCTGGAAGATATTTAAATTATTATTCTGAACATCCAGAAAAAATGAAAATTAATTTAGTTTTAGCTTCAAAGAACGGCATCGACAGAATATTTCATCCAACTTTCAAAAACCAAAATTATCAAAAATTATTTCAACTTTTACTTAATAATTCTTACCCAAATAAATTATTAAAAAAACTAATTTTTTCAAATCCCAAATTTAGTCAGACAAAATAACTTACAAATAAATAACCTTTCTAATGACAACGAGAATAATCAAAAGATTTTTAGATCATTACCTTACATAAAACATTTAACACCTAGAATCGTTAATACTTTAAAACAAGAAAGAAATATCATTATTGCTAACAAACCAACTAAAACAATCAATAGTTTATTTTCTAAAATTAAAGATAAAACAAAAACTTGAAATAAATCTCATGTCGTATACAAAATTTCATGTAATAATTGCAATAAACAATACGTAGGACAAACTCAAAGAAACCTCAAAAATAGAATTACTTCCCATAAAAGTGATATTAAAAATAAAAAAGAATCATGTGAGTTAACGATACATTCTCTAGAAACTAGTCATAAACCAAATTTTAATGAAGTAAAAATTTTAACCACAGAAAATAATTATTTCAAACGTTTATTTTTAGAAATGCTTTATATTAACTTAACACATTAAACAAAAAAACTGATACTCAAAATTTAAGTGTTATATATTCAAATATTTTAATAATTAAACAACATTGCATTGTTAACAAAAAAATTTTATACGTATTCCCTTGTTGTTAATCGTTATAGTTAGTTTTAGTTGTCACAATTATATTACATTTCAATAGTATTTAATTTTTTTGTGTTTGCCAATCTCAATAATTTAACATACAGTAAGCAATAATGTTATATTTATTTATTATTGTGTTTATCATTTTAGTTTTGACTGAAGAAGGAATAAATATTTCCGAAAGCTTTCAAATTGATGTATAAATAGTTGTCAATTTAATTTAGGCTGCATCCCTGTTATACTATATATAAAAAAAATTCCGTTAAACTTATACAGCCGTTATTAACTTCTTTATATATATATATATATATCCGGCTGTACCCTTCAGACCACCGTTATCTGCAAGCGACAGCTAATCTCAAAGTTTAAGGAAATTTAAAAGTAAACTCCTAGGGCCTTAATCTAATTTTAATAACTGTATTTAATATTTCACTTAAGACTCCAAGCTTCACAGGATTTTACATCGTAATGTTTTAAAATATTTCCTAAACATTAATATTACAATTCATAAACAGTAACTCTCCCCTAACAGTCAATTATTTTTAAGAATATTTAATCGAACTCAGAATTGTGTTACAAAGAGGCAAATTCAATTATAGTATATAACATTACTAGCAAGGTGAAAAGGGTTTTACTGGCGGACAGAAGGATATAACTGGCGAGCCGAAAGTGAGCCAGATACCTTTTGGAGCCAGTAATAGCATATTCTTCCACGAGCGTATGATGATATCTGTTATTCACGAGGATAAAGTTCATCCAAGTGAATAACAGCTCATTATACAAGAGTAGAAGACTATACTTTCTCTATGACTACAAATAATAAAACTTTATAATAAATATGTTATTAAAAAAATACACAATTTATGCGAACTACATCATTGAAAATTTATAACTAAACAGAAGTAATAGATAATTAAACAATCAAAAACACCAATTCTTGTGAATATTGATTGTAATATTACTACAATTAGTAATGTTCACAACTGGTGGACGTGAATTATGACATATTTACTGCACCCATTGCACTATTCGATAGTATATTCGAAGAAGTAGTTGGCTCCATTTCTATTGATTGGAGTATTTTCTTCGCAGTGTTCATTTTATTGGTCATGGAATCCTCTATGTACCCTTCAGCTACTGGTGTGCTCTTTCAGCCGCCATGCCTTGTGAGGGCTGCAATATCTCCCCCTGCATCTACTAATACAGCAGCTGAAGTCCTACGAAAAGTATGTCCGGTGTATAATTCAGCACTCGGCAAATTTAAATAAGTGGCTATTTGTTTTCCCATGAATCCGAATTTATTAATGCCAATGTTTTGCACAGTGCATTTTCCATGTTGGCAGTTTAAAAAAAAAGATCTTTTTGCATTAGCAGGACGAAGATTGATATATTTCCTACATATGTCGTAAAATTTGCCTGTAATGGTAAATTTTCGTACAGTTTTTGTTTTCGTATTTGGTATCGTAATTAAATAGGCTGATGCAAGATCTTGGATATCATCAATATTCATTATCAATGCAACCTTAAAAATATTTTATATAAAAATAACGCGTGGCAAATTTGAAGTTATTACCTTTGTTGCAAGATATATATTATCCGGTGCTTCACTAATAAATTTATTTATCTCGTTAGGAGTAAGTGGTTTGGATTTCTTCGCGCGATAGCCTTCCGACTGACGTTTCAGGAAAGCGCGCAGTTTGGAATAATGTTCTATATTTATTTCGTTATTTACGGTTAATGTACTTCGTAACATTGAGTATATTTTCCACATGGATGAAGATTTGTATTTTTAAGAAAGTTGTGTAAAGTATGCTAATAGAACGTTCTCAGAAAACGAATTTACCTTATTAATACTTCTTCTAATTTGTAAAACTGACAACAGTTAACTTGGAAAAATGTCTCGTTACCTTTGAAATCATTACTCTGATAACGGCGCTTATTATTGTTTATTTTGCTGTAAATTTTTAACTAGTAGCTAGCTTGTTAAGATTGACTGTCAACAGCAATAAGCTGACTTGATAAATTGACATTTACAAATGAGTAACAAATAAATACTCATTTGTAAACATCAATTTACCAACACCCTGTATTAGTGAAGAAAGTTTATTTTAAAAAGTTACTAACTTGTAAAATCTTTACAAGTTAACTGTCAATTTTACAAATTAGTAGCATTATTTACATTCGAAAATTGTGTTCTATTTGCATCATAAACCATCGTACAATTGCTATTTCCAGTAATACACACTCGCATCTTGAGGATGATTTTTCTGGCAATAAACTTGATGCTACACTGGTGGCTTCTTCAATATTTTCCGGCACATTCATTTTCACTGCAATAACAAAAAACAGTGAAACAAACAACAGACGTAGTCACAGTAATGTTTCCAAAGTTTACGACAAATTATTGAGAATTTTTTTGTAATCAAAATATTTGCATCTAATTAATTCATACACAGGGTGTCTGTGAAACTGGAGATACTAGACCCCAATATATATCGATTGAACCGAACATACCTTAGTCCAAATATTGATAGGTAAAAAGATACAGGGTGTCAAAGTTGTAATTTTATTTTCTATTTTTCCTTATTGCTTGAGAAGTTTTTAAGATTTTTGCATCAAACTCGATATATGGGAGTTTCTTGGTATGAGAAATAAGATTCTGCTCGTAATTTTGGCTAGACTTGTAGAGGGCGCCACATACAGCATTATTTTATTAAATAACCGGTCAGAAAATCATTGCGTCACCCTGTGTGCAATAATTGATCGAAAAATCTTAATATCTCATCCTTTCTTAACAAAAAAGATGTACTTGTCACGAGTTTCTGAGATATTTGCTTTTAAATGTATCATTGCATTTTGAATTCAGTGTACTTCATAGTTTTTTAACATAAATCAAGTTACTCTGAAAAATATCCGCATAGTGTTGCTATGGTTTCTAATGTCTGATTACCTTCAGTGTCACTAATAATTATTAGTTAAAGTTTTGTTCTAAACTTAAAACGTTATGGAGTATACGTTTTATTGAATAATGCTGATATGCATTTAACGTACGAATTGGCCCGATTTAATGCTTTAGAACCTCAAAGATAAATAAAAGAATTCATACATTACAAAAAGAATTACAGTTTTATTAAAAACTATTTAAAAAAAGACATACTGAATAAAATAGAAAATTTAAAGGAAACTATTAACTAAAGAATAACTACGAAAATTGTTCAAAAGGAGCACCACCTTGCCTAATACACTCCCGAGCACGACGAACTAGTGATTGTTGCATCATCCAAAGCATTTGAACGTTATTTATTTCCTGGGCATGGTAGAAAATTCTTTGCCGTAGTTCATTCTTGGTTTGCACGGTAGTATTCTAAACACGTTGTTCCAATTC
This sequence comes from Vesta saturnalis, assembly GCA_036346205.1. Lineage (NCBI taxonomy): Eukaryota > Metazoa > Arthropoda > Insecta > Coleoptera > Lampyridae > Vesta > Vesta saturnalis. The sequence continues at coordinate 71,964 of JARFJB010002506.1, read as the reverse complement.
ATCTCAGAAGAAGAAATCCAAAGGATTTAAATCCGGTGATACAGGCGACCAGGACACAGGTTCTTATCGGCCTATCCATCGGTCTGGATATACTCTATTTAAATGCTCTCTAACTATTAAGATAAAATGAGGTGGAGCACCATCGTACATAAACCTTATGTTTATGCGTGTTGGCAATGGAAGACCTTCTAACAGATCGGGTAATTGTTCTTCAAGAAATTCCAAATATCTTTGGCCATTTAGTCTACGGGGTAACTCAATAGGTCCTATTATATTATGCCTATAAATTAATTTGAAATTGTACTTGTTGCCGGGTTTGTCTTATACCGTGAGGGTTTTCGTTTCCATAAATGTGTAGATTATGCGAGTTGACGGGCCCGTTTCTACGAAATCCTGCTTCGTCCGAAAATAATATTATGCCAGTAACTTCATTTTCTTGATTAAACCTCTCTAAGAGCCGTGTAGAAAATTCTACTCTTGCAGGGTAGTCATCTACGCTTAAACCCTGTACTTTTTAAATATGGTATGGATGCAGCAGTTGTTCTCGAAAAATGCTGTTTACTGTACATTTTGAAACCTGTAATTCGTGTGCTACATTCCTAACACTAATTGTAGGGTCTGCAGCTACAGCATCCAGAACATTTACTTCCAATTTAAATGTACGTATAGTTCTGGAAACTCCACCATGTTGGCCCATATTTGGCATAAAACTACCTTAAAAAGTTAATGTTAAATGTAATTTCACATATCTTTACTTCTTAAGATATTAAAAGTTTCTTACCAGTTTCTCGTAACCGCTGATCAATACGTTGGAAAGTCTTTGAATTGGGCAATTGTCTATTGGGAAATCATTCGGCGTACAATCTTCGAGCTCTTAAAGCATTAGATCGTGCCCAACCATACATTAAATGCATATCAGCATATTAGACAAACGTATACTCCATAACGTTTTAAGTTTAGAACAAAATTTTAACTGATAATTATTATTAGTGACACTGAAGTTAATCTTATAATGAACATTAGAAACCATAACAACACTATGGGGATGTTTTTCAGAGTAGCTTGGTTTCTGTTAAAAAAATATGTAGTACACTGAATTCAAAATGCATTGATACGTTTAAAAGCAAATATCTCTGAAACCATTAAATTTAAACACTCCTGACAAGTACATCTTATTTGTTGAAAAAGGATGAGCAATTAAGATTATTCGATCAATTATGGCATACAGGGTGGCGCACAGATTTTATGACAGGTTATTTTCTAAAATAATGCTGTATGTGGCGCTCTCTACAAACCTGGCCAAAATTAAGGGCAGAATATGATTTCTCATACCACAAAACCCCCATATACCGAGTTTCATGCAAAAATCTGAAAAACTTCTCAAGTAATAAGGAAAAATAGAAAATAAAACTTTGACACCGTGTACCTTTTTACCTATCAATATTTGGACTAAGGTATGTTCGGTTCAATCGATATACATTGGGCTCTAGTATCTCCAGTTTCGAGATTTCCCAACCTTCCACAGGCACCCTGTATTTGAATTTTTTTTACAAATGAGTAAGTAACAAATAAAATATATAACAATACACGCAAGGTAGCGGGTTTTACTGGCTTCAGCAAGCAACTGGCTCGTCAGTTATATCCTTCTGTCCGCCAGTAAAACCCTTACTTTGCTAGTAAAGTTATATACTAAACTATAATTCAAGAGAGCCAGAGAATCATTTAGAAAGAGAACAAGTATAGAAATTAAATGTGCAACTATAACTTTGAGAAATCACAATATAATTTCAGGCAGTTTCACCTGAAATATTAAGGACTGTAGGTCCTTGTGCCATCAACAGAATGGACAACATATAGAAATAAATTGCATGGTTTGCCAAATTTTATTCTTGCCGTAATTAAAGAAACATTAAGATAATAAGCTTCCATAGTTTTGTCGCATAATACAATATTAAGAAAACAGTTGAACACACAGCCAATACGCGAATAACTAACATGGTTGGTCATAAACGTCCACTAAAGGATATTCGTTTAACTTATCGCGATTGATCGATGAATCAAACTCGCACTTGTGTATGACTGTCCTTTTCTACATATTGAATACAATGTACACTATTAGCTAACGTATTATTCCAAGAGTGTCGTTTTGTATGGCTCTTATTAACTCAAGTAACTAACAAGGATAACGTTAACAACAAATTAAGTTTCCTTTATACGAACAGTTTTGATACCCACATTACCAACTTTAACTTAACTACTTCACATAAATATAAATGTCATAATGTTTGCAAATAAAAGACAAAAGTTTTATTTACGTATCGTAGATGTACGCACATAAAAGCATATTATCTTCAATAAAACTTAAAACGTAGCAAATGAATTTTGGTAAGTTATTATATATTCTAAAATGTTGCAAAAATTTTGTAAATAGGTATTTGTAGGTTAAGACCAATGAACTCTTCCAAAGAAAGGAAGTAATTGTTCCAATACTTTTCTACATAAAAGTGGCGATGATATATCTTTGATGGCAATACATTTGTGAGTTAATGGTTATTTATTTGATTTATTCATAAAGATTGAATTTTATAGGAACGCTACTAATCATTATGCTTTGAGAAACATTCGAATTGCAAAATACTTAATGATAATTTCAGTCATCGGTGCTTATTTATACACTTGTTTGTGTAGAAGATTATTATACTGCAATTCAAAATTATTGGTGTATGGAATGTAATTGAATTATAGTACTTTTTAAACTTATTCAAAGTATCGTTTCAAACACAATATAACCGATGATGTAATAAAACGTAAATTTGTCCATTCACATTTAAACATGACTGTGTTGAAAATAATTTATTGTTATAAATTATAATGTTAATGTACAATAACATACATTATATGTTATTATTATAATTATTATAGATTATTATTAAGTTTTTGGAGAAAAGTATTTGCGTTAAGAATTCAATTAAAACAAGAAATTAAATGTTCACTACACTTCATTTTCTGTATCTGTGTTATCGTTTGGATGTATAATTGGATTGACTTGGACACCATAAACTTTTCTTGTTCCCAAGACTTTAGAATTTCAGCTTCTGCAATATATTCTATTTGCAAATTTGTGAGTTAATGGTTATTTATTTGATTTATTCATAAAGATTGAATTTTTAGGAATGCTACTAATCATTATGCTTTGAGAAAATATTCGAATTCTGCTATATTAACCTAATAAAAAATAACTGATCTTTGAAGTCGAGGATAATTTGAACTTTTTTTGTTTGGTACTTTTTGACGTATGTCTAAAAATAAAGGGGTGGGGGGTATTCAAAAGTTTCCTTAAATAACCCCCTGTATCTTCGAAACGGCTAAACCGATTTTAACAAACTTGGGCGCGTTGAAATGAGCTATTCTTGGGCTGCAAATGCTATAATATTTGAAGTTCTGTTAGTTTCACATGTCGTCGCTAAAAGACTTTGTTCGACATTCCGGCAGAAACGGTTAATTTTCGCAAAAAAATTAAATGCATTGGTATGACTTTTTTTCATGAATAAGTAGCTAAATGATGCCTAAACAAGCTCGCGAAAACCGCATCTCGATATCTTGTTCCTAACCTAAAATATCGGCCAAAGAAAACTTTATACGAAAATCCCTTAAATTTTTATTTTTTTTAACTATATTTTTCTGGAATTGTTTCTATTATGTAAGTTGTGGCCCTAAAAAGGATCGATTTAAAGGAGGAAGGTTTTTAATGCCCCCGTAAATGCTCGAAATGCTGACCATCACTCTGTGCATTAATGAGGTCTCTTATGGGTAGACAAAACTGCAGCATCAATTTCGGCTCTGAATAGGTTACCTAGAAATTGCTATTTTAAATGTTTGTAAATTTATACACCAGAATAAAATCACCCTTTTTGAAATTACTAGGGGCAAGTAAGCAATGCTAAAAGTTATACGAAAGGCCTATTGTTTGTTTGTTTAAATGCATATGCACTATGGATATATACGAAAAATACAATTAATAGAAGCAGGCAATGGAAACAGATACCTAAACAAAACATACATAATTATTACAAATTGTCAATAGTTGTCAATACTTTCGCGTTACTTTGAGCAATTTTTGTGCTTTCAAAGTGCGTTTTACGAATAATGAAGCTGTTAATATGCTTGCGGTTTATTTTGAATGTCTTCAGATTGCCGCAGTAACTAAAAGAGTTTACGCGGGTCGATATCCAAATCGGCGTCCTTGCGATGTAAGAGTTTTTCCCCGATTAGTGGCGAGCTTACTAGCCAAGGGTAGTTTTCGGCCTACGTTTCAACGGCAAAGAATTGGAAGCACACAAGAAAATATTAACCGTGTACTGGACTATATTGAAGGAAATCCTCATGTTAGCACAAGAGCATTATCCACTGAGTTGGGCATATCACGGACAACGGTTCAAAATATTTTGAAGGACCATAGGTAAGTTCTAATGGCCACCAAAATATATACATATTCGTTTAAACTTTTTTTAATTACTTTAAGAATGCACCCATATCATGTCGTTTTGCATCAGGCCTTGAAAGAGGAATATTTTGATCGAAGGTTAGACTATTGCCATTGGATGTTAGGCATGATACGCGAAAATAGAGAATTTATATTTCAAATTCTTTGGACCGATGCCACCTTCAGTAGTGACGGGAGGTCAATCTGCACAATATGCATTATTGGTCTGCAGAAAATCCCCATTGGTTGCGTGAAGTTCAGCGCCAAGGACATTGGAGTTTAATGTATGGTGTGGCACACTGGGAGGCAGAATTATTGGGCCATATTTTTTCGAGCAACGCCTAAATGGCAATGTATTTCTTGACATTTTGGCCAGTCAATTACCGTTGTTGTTGGAAGATGTGCCTCTGGAAACAAGGCAAAAATTGTTTTTGCAGTAGGATGGTTGTCCAGCACGTTTTGCTATTAATGTGCGAGATCATATTAATGTAGCATTTGAACAGCGGTGGATTGGAAGAGGAAGTCTGTTTCTACTATAGAAAATATGAAAAACCGTAACGGAATACGTAACATACCGAGAGCCGAAATTGAAGCTGCAGTTTTGTCTAGTCCTGGGAGGCTGCAGCAATGCATAGAGCGTGATGGTCAGCATTTCGAGCATTTACGGGGGCATTAAAAACCTTCCTCCTTTAAATCGGTCCTTTTTAGGGCCACAACTTACATAATAGAAACAATTTCACAAAAATATAGTTAAAAAAAATAAAAATTTAAGGGATTTTCGTATAAAGTTTTCTTTGGCCGATATTTTAGGTTAGGAATAAGATATCGAGATGCGGTTTTCGCGAGCTTGTTGAGGCATCATTTAGCTACTTGTTCATGAAAAAAAATCATACCAATGCATTTAATTTTTTTGCGAAAATTAACCGTTTCTGTCGGAATGTCGAACAAAGCCCTTTAGCGACGACATGTGAAACTAACAAAACTTCAATTATTTTACCATTTGTAGCCCAAGAAAAGCTCTTTTTAACACGCTCAAGTTTGTTAAAATCGGATTAGCCGTTTCGAAGATACGGGGGGTGACTTAAGGAAACCTTTGAATACCCCCCACCGCTTTATTTTTATAGATACGTCAAAAAGTGCCAAACAAAAAAAGTTCAGATTATCCTCGACCTCAAAGATCAGTTATTTTTTATTAGGTTAATGTAGCAGGATTCACAGAAACATCACGTTTTGATAGTCAAGATTGCAGTTACGCTCCCTACCGCCCATTTCAGAAACTTGAAAATATTTTCCAAGTTTTTGTATTGGCCGTTTTAGTTTAACTTTTTTTTTACGCAAGCCTCTACAATGGATAGTTTCCCAGATACAGTACCTCGCATTCTTAGTTGGCCACCCTGTACTATGTGAGTTCTTCGTATCATTAGCACTCAATAAATTTAAAATTGCGTTAGATAGGGGTGGTACAATAACGATATTGGAGTTATAACGGTGTTAGAGCCAGCTTATTATTATTATTGTTATGGTAGTACCCATTTTGTAGATTATTTAGCGGTATCACTGTCTCTCGTACAACCCACTTTAATAATTAACTGCTGAATTAATTTAAGCCATTGACGTTTTTGTTTAATTTAAGTGTAAAATGAATTTTCATTGGGGAATAGGTATTATGTTTATTATTAATGACAAAGTTTAAACTTTTTCTATATTTATATTTTTATTATATTTATATTGTGAATTTGCGGTAGTGTACCACATCGTTTGCTTTCTATGCACATTTTGTTGAATTTATTTAAAGCTTGCGAACCATTATACCTAAAATACATTTACTTGTTGTGTTTTCTTTTTAAATTTAAATTTTTCGATGGCATCATCTCTGGAAATACTCTGTATCATTATCCGGTTATATGAATCAGCTACCTTATCAGCGCCGGTCTACAAAATTATTAGTTATTTACTTTACATGTTTGCATCTTTGATTATATTGGGATTGTCTACAGGTTAAATGAACTTTTAATAACCTAATGAAATATGTACTACATTACATATAGAAGATTATGCAATCGATTAACGGTATATCGACATAATACCTCATCTTGCAATTTTGTAATGCCGTTCTTTCTAGGACACTACTTTAATTAATTTCCACACACAAGTGGGTTTTCTATTGTTGTGCCCTTAGCTACGTTCCACGGTGAGCTGGGTTTGAGTTCATAATTTTTATAGCTGTTCAGTGACTAACACAGAATGGTTTAATACATATATTAAATAAGCTTTACAATAAAATAAAACAAGATAAAATAAATGCAAAAATTCTGGCGGAAACTAAACAATATGTACAGAATAAGCGAAATAACATGATATGAAAAAAAAAAAAGATTAAATTTGTTCTTAAGGGTTGTGTGTGCATAAATTGCATCAAAGGGTTTAAATTAGAGTATCTTAATATGCAAATAAGTAGTACTCGCTTCTTATAGATTAAGTAGATGAAATTTGTTTGTCTGGGGTGAAATTTCAGGAAAGTTCTCGTGTTTACTTAATTAATATAAACGAGTAGGTAGGATGAATATAAATAAATCGAAATCTTTAATCGATGTTATTGTGTCAGGAATTAGTTTATCAACAGGTTGTACGAATAGGCTTGAGTTTTTATGTACGTATGATCGAATGTATATTAAAAAGGGGATTTATATACACACACGAAATTGTTTTCAATTGAAAAACGTTATTTATGATGAATAAAAGATGTTCACAGGATTTGAGAGGGATATTACGAACACGTAATATTGTTAGTCGCTCTATTCTTAAAATTAATTATGTTCTATGAAATGTTTTGATGCTATGCGTATTTTGGCGGCAAATAAATTCATGAGGTGAAACTTTATAGGAAAATATGAAAATGTAAACTTTCACCATTAACACTCATAATAAAATACTTATCTTTTTGGGATTTTTAATGGTGTACTTTAAATTATACAATCTAAACGTTTCGATAACTACTTACAGTTATCTTCGTCAGTAGTAATGTTTGTTAAATTGTTAAAGATTGTAGTAAATCAATTTTGATCATAATTTAGTAAAAATTAAAAATTAAACATAAGCCTGTTTAGTTATAACAGTTTGAAATATAAAGCTCAACTATAAAATTTTAGTACAAGACATACTACTGAGGTATAAAATTAAATATTATCTAAACTGAGTCATATTTCATTGTTACATTTCGACGTAGAGAGTGTTCTGGTTTGTCATCTTTGAGGCAGTTTAATAATATTTAATTTTATGACCTAGTTATTCTTTACTAAAAATTTTATAGTTTGCTTTATATTTCCCAAACGGTTATACTAATAGCAGGCTTATGTTTATGTTTTAATTTTTAAAATTTGACAAAATTGTTTACTACATCTTTAACAATTTTTAACAAACATTACTACTGACGAAGATAACTGTAAGTGTTATCGAAACGTTTAGATTGTATAATTTAAAGTACACCATTAAAAAATCCCAAAAAAGATAAGTATTTTATAGGAAAATGTGTACATATATTTTTTAAAGAAAATTTAATTATTTACATAATTTTTCTTTATAAAGTTTCTTAATATACAGCCAAATAAGTCTAAAAATTAATTAAATAGGAGTAAAAATGCTTAAACTGAATTATAAATATTTTAGAAAAACTGGCGGCTTTGGAATTTTTTTAGGTAAATACTTCAGGCATTAAGGATAATCAATCTACATTACCGCTATTATATGTTAGATTATAAGATTTAGGGATTTTTAATCCACAAGAATTAGTTTTCTTTTGTACGTGGTATTTCTCGAAAGCGATATCTGTAAATATTTTTGAAAAAATTGATTAATACAGCTCTATTAGTTAACCTATTTTTTTTATTTGTATAAATTGTGATTCCTCAGTCTAAAGTTTTAAAAGAGCGCCAATATTATAAGAGTTTATGGATTATTACACCGTTTAAAAGTATCAATCTTTAGATACTGTGGCTAAATAATTGATCTGGGAACTGTTTATTTTGAGTCAGATCGACTACAAAGTTTACTTACTTTGCATTCATGAAGTCATGATACCGATAACAAGATATTTATTAAGCAGAAATTGCAGGTTTGTATTATTACAATTCATTGATGCTAGTGAGTGTTTATACACATTTTAAAGGGAAAGTATTCAAATAGTATTTGATAGAAAATGTATGATTCATGAACGCCGCACTGATTGTTACGTGATTAATTTTTTAAATACGAGTTAATGTTTTTGAGGTTAAAAACTAATAGACCGAAGTATTATTTTTCTAAATTGGTTGATATTTATTTATTACTTTGATTTTGTGAATACACCAGGTGCTATCAATAAGTTTACGACGACTCGTATGCTTCGAAATTGTATTAAGCTTTGGATAAATTTATGATTAATGGTAATTGAACTTGAGTTTTGTATTGTTTTATTGAGTAGACTACAATTCTATTTTCCATATTCAGGTAGGATTACCTTAACACCTCGCCTAAAAGGGTGGCCACCATCTTACCTCGGTAGACCTGCATAACACCTAGTGCAGTTTGAACGTGTAACACAGTGGCAAATTATATTAAAAATTTCGCTTTTATACTTCGCTGCGAATTGGGGTTTAATGAGAAATAGACCCGATGTGTCCTTGCACACATCGAAGACGGAAATAGTGGGTACGCAATAGTGAGGTATCGTTACCACATGTGGCGTGCTGAAACTAAACACGTTTTTGTTTGCATTTATGTACCTACATAATTTAAAATGTTAAAAATCTATTTTCTTTACCAATTTTTGGGGTTGTTACAATTTTTGACAACATAGGCCATGATGTGTGTGTGTATGCGTGTGTGCGTATGTGCGTGTGTGCATGTGTGCGTGTGTGCATGTGTGCGTGTGCGCGTGTTTGTGTGTGCGTGTGTGAGAAAATACCTACGTACCTAAATTTTGTATTTAAGTTTGATTTCATTTGGCTTAGAGCTGATTAGATTGTGGAAGAAATCCAGCGGCGGTGAGGGGGGGTTTATTCCAGGCAGTTTTTGCTTTTTATCAAATATTTCTAAAACAGCTCATATTTCAAAGATATAAAAATATCTAATTATAGACCTTAAACATATAGATTAATTATGCTCTATGTAGTTTTTTAATGTGATGCGTTATTTAGCGCCAAAAAATTCCTAGAATTTAAGTGTTAGTTCAATTTTTGTATTATCTGAATAACGATTAATTTCATAAGAAAAAGTGTAGACGCATTTTGTAAAGAAAATTTAATCTTACATACATTTTCTTTATAAAGTGTTTTAATGTAAAGCGAAATAAATGTAAAAATTAAATCAATATGATTGAAAATGCTGAAGCTGTATTATCGAGATTTTTATAGATTAATCTCTATCTGACATGAAGATTTAAACGTCATTCTGACATAGATTATTGTTTTGTTTTTACAATGTTGCCTATTTTCGTTATGAACGTATAAAAAAGAGGTTGCATAGTTATCCTAAAAAAATTGAAATTAGTAGTTATTTGTATTATAAGTAAAAAAAGTCTTGTTTTTCTTTACGAATCGCGATCTTTCTGATTGAGACGCAGGCGAGATTAGAAACGTGATGAGTAAAGAACCTACTTTTTTTTAAGAACAATACATAAAATGTTTTTGGATGGAAATGGATTACATTCTATAAGAAATTATTTAAAAAATACATGACAAGCTCGAGAATCAAATTGCCGTTTTCAACACTGCAGCAACTAGACAAAAATAGGTAAACAAAAATTTTGTGAAATACTATCGCATGAAAATAAAATAAATAACGAAAATCATCCTGAAATATCGGCATTAGCGTTTGAAGCTATTGCTAGTTTACTATCCTTGAAATTAGTTAGTTTTTCTGAATACATTTATTTATTTATTTTAATTGTTATCTTTATATTTGATTACAGCCTGAAAGGATGAAGTCTTCCACGCTGTGGTCGACATATTCCATGTTGAAAAGTACGTTGACAGTGAAAGAAAACGTCCATTTATCGAATTATGGGAAGTTACAGTTATATTTAAAGCGCCAAAGTGAAGGATATGAAGCAAAAAAATAAAAAATTGACGTTACTTTTCTTATGATTAAAGTGGCGTTAATTTTCGGTCTGTATGGGGTATGTCGTAGTGAGGAACTAATAAAGTTATATATGAAGGATATCGAGGATACGGGCTCTGTTTTGGTTGTCACCCTCTATGACACTAAGACAAGGAAGAAGCGTATATTCACCGTTATGACGGAAATGAGAGGAATTAATGAAATTGAGTTGTACAGGAGATATGTATGTAAGCTTGCATCCAAAACATATCAATCACTCAAGAATGTTCATATTTTATATGAACAATAAATGTGCAGTGAAACCTGTGAGCACAGTTTCTACAACATGCCGAAGAAAATTGCCCATTATGTGAAATTACCCAACCCACATGGTTACACTGAACACTGTCTACGACGAACGTCAACTACTTTTCTTGGTGAGAGTGGAGCAGACATCAGGAGGCTCAAAAATCATGGAGGAAGACCAACAAACACGACTCCAGAAGAATATATAGAAGAAAGCATTAACAATAAAATGGCGACTTCGAAAATGATTTTAATCAGCCATCATCGTTAAACAGTGGATGCCAGAATCCATCAGATTTTGTCCTACAACAGGTTTCATCAAAGACTTCACTATCATTTAATGATTTACAGTTAAAACGTTGTACAAGCATAAGTTTTTCTAACGTTAATGTTGTACATTTAATATTTATTTCAATTAATAATTAATAATTCTTTTAAGGCAATGGTTACTATAAAGAAATGGTTGCTATAAAGAAAAGATACTTTTCTTTATGATTTGTAGTAAGGAAATATGGTCCATTTCCGTTGAGTGCTCGAAAAAATTATTTCATTTCTTTTAATTTAATTTTTTAGTTTAAGTTAGCATCTAGATGTTTATTAACCTCTATCTGATATAGATTATAGTCTTTGTGTTTGCAATGATGCCAACTTTTGTTATGAACATACTAAAGAGATGTTGCACAATTATCTTAAAAATGTTATTATATTATTTCACTTCTTTTAATTCATTTTGTAGGTAGGAAGGTCGTGTGTTGTTCCACATCAGATATTTTTCTAATAAGTAGGTACTTGGTATGTGTTTTTAGCAAGAAATCCTTTAATTAATCGTTTTAATAAGAATTACTGAAACCCTTTTACATCAAAATTTTGCGTTTTTGGTTGTTTCCTGTAGCCCAATAATTTTAGCTGAACTGTTATTTTAGTAACATAACTTCATTAAGCATGTTTTACGATTTATACACTAACATGCTAATTTAGAATTATTAATTCATAATATTCATCTACGAAAGAGGTAAATCACCTTTATTTTGTGGTAGCGGTTAAAATACGATTCTATACAGTAATTAAGGTAACATTGTAACGTGCACAAAAGGATTGTGATATAAAAGGTGAAATTGTGCGGTAACACGAATTAAGTCAGTCGGTTGGGCACTTGGATGCGTGGGCGTTTGGCGTAGGAAAGTACACAGAAAAGATTAAAAGGGCACCACTTGATTTAATCTTTTGTATCGCCTCTGGATCAAGAAAAGGGCTACGGCACAAGGAGAGAGACGTTACAATTAAAATAAATGCTGGATTAAGTCCAACCAGGTAAAAGGTCTGGCTAGCAATTTTGATCCTAGGCCTCAGGAATAAAGAAACAACTGGCGATCGTTCAACACCATCTTGTTTAATATAAATTTTAATACTCGTATTTGACAAAGCAATATTATTTACAGGGTAGATAACCAGATAATGTTTATATAAAACGTAATAATTTAAGAAACAATAATCTGTGTAATGTAGACAATCGTTATCCTAAGTTGGGCTCGCTATCCGATATGTCACCCAAAATTTTGGAGAAATTAAACTAATTTAAATTAAATCTGACCCAAATGGTCTAGTAGTAACCCACTTACCTTTCTGGAAAGCGCTAAACCTATAATTTTAACAAAATATTGAACAAGCTAAATATACAAGTGCACTGTTCGATATCCGGTGTTGACCCTAAAAGTAAAACAACAAAACATGTATAAAGGCAACCAAATAACTTTAAACCGAAGTCTTAAGAAGAGCTCGCCTTAAAACTGGTATTTCAGTTCCACCCAAAACGCACTTTAAAACCCAAAATGTAAACTAAAACTTCCACTAGATGTCTACCATTGCTTTTTTTGTAAACACAAATAAATTAAATTTACCTGCAATTAGCGGTATAGACAAAGCAAACGTAATACATACAGGTTCAGAAGGGCTGAGTTTGTCAGTAGCTGTATAAGTGTAAGACATAAATTTAAATGAGCACAAAGGAAAATCTTAAGCATTAGTTTTAAACATGTGGCTGAAGGCCGTAATAAACAAAAATTGAAGAGCTTCCTCATTAAGATAGCGTTTGTAGCGTAAGCAATTTTAACCAGTGAAATGCAACACATGCATTAACCTAAATAAGCATAAACATTTATGAAATTCTTGTAAGAGCAATCCCCTAAACAAGCAGTTTGAATTTATATAACCCAAACGTTACTATAGTCTAGGACGCACTCGGTACAATGGCGACCAATATACTAAGTTCAGAACAGCTGAAGGCCTGAACCTCAGGTACACAGACATAAAACTATTAAAATAAATTGTAAGACGAAATACATACAAAAACAGTCGAAAATTTAAGTTAAAGGTTAACAGTTTCCAACCCGATTACAGGTGTAAGTAAGCTAACTAGACTTTTCACTTAAACTTAACTAACGTTTGCAGTTAGAAGTACACAACCTCGTTCCATGTGATCCTAATAAGAGGTTCACCAAAGCGGTTACAGGTATTAAATTTTCTAAAAAGGATAAACGTAGAGTACAAGAGTAATTCGTGATAATAGAGAGTTATTCTTACAGTAACCCCAGCAATTGTATAGGTAACGAGAGCCTCGTCACAGAGAATTAGTCATTAAAATGCACTCACCGGGTGATGTACGTGTGTGTATTACTTAGCCGAATGTATTACCAGATATAATTTATGTGTTTTAGTCAAGCGGATGGTGCCATGTGAAGGAGTGCCCATAAAATGTCCTATGCTTGGGTTCGGAGAGCATTTGTACGTTATTTCATAACTCGGAGAAACGTTGACCGACTATACTGGTAGCATCGGGCAATAATATCTTGAGGACGGAAGAAAGACGATAAAATCCAATAAGTCGAAAAGAGCCTATTTAAACCAATTGTGTTAGAAAATGAGGTGATACGAAATTTTCTTTTAAAATGCAATTTAAGTTATCTTACAATTTTACAATACGTATTTATTGATTTCCAATTATTAGTGTAACAAAAGAAACGCGAAATGTGTGTTAGAAACTAGTTACATCCGTAAAATATGATCACTAACCAAATTTAGTACAATTAGATATATAGAAAGCCAAATCCAGTCTCAAAATTGTGTATAATTTTAAGTAATGTTATAATAAAGTCATAGAAATCTTCTCCATGTATCATGTTAGTTTTCTAACGACGCATCAATTTTCTTAAAAATGGGGTTCCCCTTATTAAAAAAGATCCAGAAAAGAAGACATGTGATTTTTCTTCAACAAATTTGAAATTTTAAAACTATCACATGTTCAAATTTATTTGAAAAAGAAAAGGTGTAATGTACACTGTTGCAAAACTTACTAATATTGAAGTTAAAGTATAGGATGCTGCGCAATCAATAAGCATAAAAATTTCAACTCGTTCAAAAATTTGCTGGGAATAACTAAACCGAGGTTTACAATAATACAATTTTATCAAAATGTAAAAAAATAGAAAATATACAAACCATGTTTATTAACAGTTAAATTAGGGTTATATAAAATATATCTTAAAAGTAGCCTTAAATTACTAAAAAATCATTAAACATAAATACCTGTTCGAAAAATTTTTGTACGCTAACTTTTTAATAACCTCTGGTATCTAAACGTTTACGGAAATTTAAACCAAGGGTGATGTCATCTTTGCACGAATATTGCGCAATATCTCTAAATAACAATGCTGTTTGTTATAAACCTCACCAAAATGGAATTTTCCTTCTTATAAATTTATCTTCATGAAATTGAATAATCAGTTTATTGCATTATCTTGAAATTTCCAATAAAAAATTGTGATCAAAATTTAGATCGCATTAAAAGCAAAATTGCAATCAAAATGAAAGCGTACCTAAAAGTAGAATTAAATGTGCAAAAAATAAAAAAATGAAAGAGCCTGCAAAGAGCAAAGGTTTTAATTTTTAGTATTAGGAGTTAAATTATCTTACCGTTAAATCAATGGCACTTTTCACAAAATTTAGGTGGAAACCCAAAAAATATGGTTTCCTGCATCTAACAGCGTACCACAAGAAGTGAACAAAATGGATGCTCCGAATATCTGGTGATATAGCCGTGCGCGAAAAATTTGTGCAAAGAATTAAGTCAACTATGACGCGTTGCGCGAAAATATTGAGCAGAAAAAAATTATTTAAAGAAGTGGGAGTATAAACCATTAAGAAGTATATACACTTAAGTTACATCTAAATGCAAATTAAGTTGCCTACCACATACCTATAAATCATTAATTAAAATTTTTTCTTATATTTACAACTAAATGAATGAAGATCCTAAATTACGGTATATTTTAACACAACTCAAAATGGGTTGTTACAAGCTACTATCGATTTAAAGTATCAATGTGAAATTGACAACTGGCCAATTTTAATAAAGGGTCAAGGGTATGCAACCATTTTTTCTCACGAGCGTAGATGGTGAGTGAACGTAAGCAATAGGTGGAAACAAACAACACGTTTTCTTTAATAAGCATATTTAATAAGTTAATTATTGATAACAAGTAACGACAAAACCAATATAAAAATAGTAAGCATAACATTTATGGCTTCTCATTAAAGTAACAATTAAAAGTCGCATTATCACGACCTTCGAGAAGCCGTGATGGATGTGTTCCAAAATTTCTTGATTTGAACTATATAATGTTGCTTGTTCTTTAATTGTGACAATTCCACTCATATATAAAAATGCCATTTAACATTACAAAAATCGTAGTTTGTTATCGCATAAATAGGAAGGAACAGAAATGAAACTGGGTAAAAAATCGGATAAATTACGTTACCATAACAACGCAAGCATTTATCTTTATGTATGAAGCGTCGCGTCAGTTTGACAATTTTAAATATTGATAGTTGATCAATCACAAATATGTCGAGATTTGGAAATATATGTGAAACAGAAATAATAAATGAAATTGAAAATTGTATACCTGCAAATACAAAAAAGCCAATCGTCTATTTGGAATCAATTCAGTGAATTTTGTAAACAACGAAATTTTAGTTTGGAAAGTGAGCAGCCATTGGAAGATGTGGCAAGAATATTGATGGATTGGGGTTTCAATATGAAAAAAAGTGGGAGGATTATAAAGAATATGTTGTGAAAACAATGTGGAACACAACAGCTGAAATGCTGCAAAATATGTATTTTAAAAAATTTAATGTTAATTTCAATCCCATTATCGACTCTGTGTTTAAGAAATCCCGCGATGCGCGTAATTATAGGCGAAAAAAGTTACAAAGTAATTTAGAAAAACGTAAAATAGTTCAGTTGCGTTAACCAAAAGTGAAATTGTTAAAGTGGCACTAATACGGAATGAAGATAATCCGATTGGTCTTTTAAAAGATTTTTTCATATCGCTGCCTATGAATTAGCTTGGCGAGGAGGTGAGGCAGCGAATTGTAAGGTGCACTACTTTAAAGAAGAAAAATCAAATAATGGCGCATTGAATATAATACAGTCTTTTCTAAAACATGTCAAGGTGGCTTAAACAAGTGTACTGATAATAAATGGCTAATAAAGAACCCAGAAAACTCTAATATATGCTCAGTAACTTTGTTTTATAAAATCATGTCACATAGACCAAATCATATTACAACCGATAGACTTTTTTAACTCCTAATCCGTTTTGGAAAAATGATGCATCAAAAGTTTGGTACAAGAATGTCCCTATAGGAATCAACGAAATTCTTAAGTGGACGAAAATTTCAGCTAAAAAATCGGACTTGATATTAAAAATAAAACAATTTCTAATCATTCTCACCGCTCCAGCACTGTGTCAAATTTAGCGAAAGCAGGCATTAACGAGCAAGAATTAATTAAAATCACCGGACATTCTTCTTCACAGTCCATAAAACCTTACTTACAACTTGATCAAGAACATCATTCAAATCTTGTGACAACTTTGAGATCTGCGTCAATAACGGAGTCAACGTCGACTGAAAAAATTGTATACAATAACTGTGTATTTAATAATTGTTCTTTTAAGTATTGCTTGCATAAATAATTATAGTTCTCTAGTTTGTTAAATAAAGTTTATTTGAATTGAGTTTGAATGTACCTAATCTATTCATGGAATTGTCTTACCAATACCATTCGACCTCAGATTTAGCAGGATATTTTTGGGAATGTTTTCTCATACTTTCATATAGGTAATTTAACTCGAGCTGTTTAAAATCACTCGAGCTACGCTCGTGATTTTGTCAAAACAGCTCTCGTTAAATTGCCAATGAAATAAGTATTCGAAAGCAACCTCAAAAATATCCGGCTAAATCTGAGCTCTTGTGGTATTACCTATGAATAAAATCGTATACAAACCTTGGCAAACGTACCATTCCCCTGTCTGGACAACTAGTTCACTTCGAAGCTTTGCCTCTCGGTGAACTATACCCCTCTCGACAGGAATGGAACACCTTCCGCGTCGGTATGTATCCAACATACCATTATCTATTCTTTTACATAATACAAATTGCAATGAACGCCTTTGACGTTAAATCCTAAATACTCAATTGTTTACATACTGGTTCCAATTAAAGTAGAATATTATACACGCCGATAAAGACAAATATTTCACTCAGCGTTAAAATGCCCCTTTTAACGTTTATGTTGCTAATAATTTATAGAAATAAAGGTTTAAACTATTTCAACTACAATTTTTTTGATCACAAATAATTTATTTTATCTCTCCAACCAAAAACGTTTTTTCTACATACAATGAAAAACAAATTTTATGAAACTTTTGTCAAACGTATAGTAAGAAATAAACCCATAACTCCGATTTATACACCGCTTAACATTCAAGTTCTATACGACAGCATGAGTCACATCAGTCAATAAAGTTTTTTTTTATAGAGGATATTTAAAAACAGAGAAGTAACAAAAGTCGACTTCTTGCAATATCAATCTTTTTTCGTATTTAGATCACGTTTGTACGTCAAGAAGACCATTTACAACCCCCTTGAAGTTTTATTTTCCATTGTAGGCTGTTTAGGTATTTAATTTTCAAGAAAGGAAATGTATACGAAAAAAATACGATATTATGTGATATTGGTTAATACACTTCTAAACATTTCACATTGCCAGATTTACTGCTTACAGATGTTGCACAAAAAATTGCAAGTTTAAGTAGTTACAGATTTTTTATTTCCCACAAGGAATTGTTAATTGTTCTATCAAAATTCAATATTTTTGAGAAAAACGACTAAACAGATAGTCTTAAAAAAGGATTTCTTTTAAAGACAATGTGACATTTCAGCAGTTACGTCAATTTTATCACATCGGGTGTTAATGTAAACCTGTTTAATCAGGTAAAAAAGTTTGGAGTATGGAAAATATGATTTATTAAGCTAAAATGCGGTTGGGAAAGTAACAATTAGTTATCAACACGAAATATATTAACTTACACATTTATAAATGGTGCATAATGTTTATAATTTTACATATTTCCACAGATTTTCATTTCCATTACAGATATTTGCTTTCAGCTTATATTTTGTGGAGATTGATACTGCTTACTTATACTTTCCTAAGAATTTACATGGATTTGTAAAGGAAATATAAGGAAAAAAATACGTTTTCAGATCTTTAAGGAATAAAAACTTACACCGTTGCAATTTGTCGGTTTATACAAGCAATAAAATGAACAATAAAGAATTGTATCGTAACAACTATTGAATTTAACATTAAAGAGTATCCAGTATTGGTCCATAAGCAACAATTAATAACCAACACACAACAATTATACTTCTAATTCTAATATTTTTTATCAGAAAGCAACTCAAAGAAAATAAAATTAATTAAATGAGACCAAAATAAGAATTGTAATGTGTAGATTCGTGTGTGATTCTTTATAATTTATAATTATTAATTCTTAATTTTTAGATACTTTACACACTCACGATTATAAACAATGTTTGATAACGTGTATCGGATACTATATGCTAAAATTAACTAGTTAAGAAAATAGTTTGATATTTAATTTTATTCTGTTACGTCACAAAGACTGTGGAAATCGAAGCGACATTGGTGTACACCCTCCAACCAGTTGCTTTTTCTCGTTGGGGTTAAAATCGATGTCGATGCGCAGTACCCTTCATTTACAATTGCCGTAGCATTGTCGTCATTTTCATTTACACGTATTCGTGTTACCTTTTATTATTTTTAATTTGTGAGAACAAATGTCTTGTTTTTACGATAGCTAACAATTTATGGAACTGTATTTTATATATCTATTACCTTGATCTCATTTTCTTAGTGACCGTAAGTGTGTAACATTTATCTCTTGTTACATTCAAGCTTGCATATTTCCAAAATCCCTCTGAATATAATCTCAAGCAACAGTTGATTTTAAATAAAAGTTTCCAGGATGTTGGTTTATTTAATACGATATATGGTTGTGTGGTTTTCTTGCTTTATTTAGTGAGCATGAAACAATTTTTCTTATACGAACAATCTTCTAGGTGCAAGATGAGGTTATAAATTATCCTTGGTAGTAAATGACGATTCTACTCGCTTTTTACTTACCTCATATTACATAATCAATAATAGCAACAATATCTTATAATATAGTAAATATAATTCTGGTCACGATAATATTTATGGTAATAGGTACCTGTAAATTTTGTTCCTTACATGTGATTTTTAGGAATGTAAAGATTTTTATTAAGCAATATTCTAATTAACTTACTTATTTTGTATTAGAATAACAAACTATACGTATATCCGGAATAATCTTCATGTGGGCATTCTGCAAATGTAAATTTCACTGTAAAGCTGAACGCAAATTCCTTATTCAAATAAATTAAATACAAATAATTTTGTGGTTCTTCTGCCTGAGTAAACAGTAGAAGAGAGGCACCATGCGCCATCTTGGACTTTTGGGAAACCCACCTTTTTTTATATGCCCACGTGTGGGACGCGTTTTTCCACCCTTATTTTTATGGTTTATTTTCGGAGGCCTTTTTCAACCCTTGATGGAATTTTCATCCCTTATTACGGCCTCTTTGTTGTTACTCACCTACGTGGGAGACCGTATTTTTCACCGTTATTTATAGTTTCTTTTCGGAGGCCTTTTTCAACCCTTGATGGGAATTTCAACCCTTTTTGTTTGTATTAAGAGCCTTTTAGACAGTAATTTTTTTTGTACGTGCTCACGTGAGAGGTGTATTTAGGTCTTGAGATTGGGCTTGGGGGCTGGGGCAGGATGTTGGCTTCTTTTCGGGGACCTTTTTCAACCCTTGATAAATTTTCAATCCTAATTAGGGCCTTTTTGGTTGTATTAAGAGCTGTTCAGCCCCTGGAGGTTAGGCAATTGTGCGTATTCTTTTAATTCCTATCTACATATTGTAACCTCACGAAATTTCATTTATACATTGGGGTTGTATTCTAATAAGGGGTCCTAATGCTAACTTGTAAAACAAGTAGTAGTAGTAGGCCTTCGCCCCTGTCGTTACCCCTGATTGGAAATGGTATGGGATCTAACCTTATAAGACTGGTATTTGCTTTGTACTATTTGTCTTAGGGTCTGACTAATTTGACCATGCACACCTGTCTCTCTCTCTCTCTCTCTCTCTCTCTCTCTCTCTCTTGGCTCTTTAATTAATTAATTAAGCAGATCAATCTCAAACAAATCAAGAAACCTTGGTCACCCTGTTTACAACGTAAAATCATGTGAGGGTACTTAAGAGTATATTTTCAATATGCTCATAATTATGCAATCGAAAATCGCAAATACGAAAAGTCGCAAACACGAAGAACGAAAACGAAAAATTAGCAAACACGAAAAACGAAAAAACGAAAATTCGCAAACACGAAAAACGAAAACGAAAATCGCAAACACGAAAAATCGCAAACACGTAAAAACGAAAATTCGCAAACACTAAAACGAAAATGAAAATCGCAAACACGAAAATCGCAAACACAAATTCGCAAACACGTAAAAACGAAAATTCGCAAACACGAAAAACGAAAAATCTCAAACACGAAAAACGAAAACGAAAATTCGCAAACACGAAAAATCGCAAACACGAAGAACGAAAACGAAAAATTCGCAAACACGAAAAACGAAAATACGAAAAATCGTAAACACACAAATTCGCAAACACGTAAAAACGAAAATTCGCAAACACGAAAAACGAAAAATCGCAAACACGAAAAACAAAGACGAAAATTCGCAAACACACAAACTCGCAAACACGAAAAAAAGGAAAACGAAAATTCGCATACACGAAAAACGAAAACGAGAATTAGCAAACACACAAACCCACAAACACGAAAAAACAAAAATTCGCATACACGAAAAACGAAATCGAAAATCGCAAACAGGAAAAGTCGCACACACGAAAAACGAAAACGAAAATTCGCAAACACAAAAAATCGCAAACACGAAAAACGAAAACGAAAATTCGTAAACACGAAAAAACGAAATCGAAAAACGCTAACACGAAAAACAGAAACGAAAAATTCACAAAACATGAAAAACGAAAAACGAAAATTCGGAAACACGAGAAACGAAAACGCAAATGGCAAACACGCAAATACGAAAACGCACAAAGCGAAAACACGCAAACACGTAAAGCTGCAGAATCTAGTCTGTAAATAAAATAATTCTTTCTTTATATGCTTTTATTCATTCCTTATACCGAAATGGAAGAGTATTAAAGTTTTCAATTCTCCGTCGCTTAGAATAACTTATTCTATATTGTCTAGATTCAGGTCTACTTAATACATTGTAGCACCTATCTTTAACTATTTTTCTATCATTCTATACAAAAAGAGTCTTTACTATTACTAAGCACCATGTCCTTCATCACTCCGAAGTTTATAACACTAGAGTTTTTATAGTTTAAGGTAATACCCTTCACTTTACACACGGATTTAATTGTTTGACCATCGGTTGAAAACACATTATAACTGTAGTTTTTCGGCCCTGCACTAACAAACTCAACTATATAGATTCCTTCACCGTACGCTTCCAGCTCGTCGGTTATCTGACCAAGGAAATGCCCGCAAGTTGGATTCCAGTCGTCGGGTTTTGCAACAAATATGACACTGTCTGTATCATAATACAGAACGCGGGGGTCTAGTTTCTCCAGGTAACTATACAATTCTAAACGCGCATGAGCTGTCGTGTAAGCGGCTATGGACACATTAATAGTTTTTTCTGATTCACCTTCACCTTCCGGTCTATACCAATTACTATCCCATTACTACATTATTATTAAAAGGGCAATGGATTGTACCTGAACCAGAGGATCCGTAAACAGTATGAAAAAATCCTTTGGCTCAGGTACAATACTGCATTGAGTTAAATTTTCGCGTTGACCAAACTTACCCCAAAAAGAATTCAGCATCAGTTTGGCCAAGTACATTAAACCGGGGGTTTTCTTAATATTATTAGCGTCTAGGCGAATTCCTCCTCTTCATAATATTATGTTATGTACTGAGCCTTCTCGACTTCTGTCGTCCAATGGCAACCTCATACCCCCAAATCTCGAAAACGTCCAAAACTTTATAGTTTTTAGTGATAGCCTTACGCAGCTCGTCAGATACAAACGTCCCAACGAAACTGCGTTCGGTTTCACTATGCCCACACTCCCCTTAATTTAACTCAGAACCATAAGTTCTACATAACAAAAATATCAACTTGCCATGCATTTTGAGGGGTAAAACAGGGTGGTAGGGATTAGAGGGCGGGCGTACTCGCCTCTTAACTAAACCATCCATCGTGTCCAATGAAATGTTCTTCCAATCTAAACCTACATGAATTTTCGGATGACCTACAGGATACTTACAATATTTATTTACATAGGGGTATAATGAGCACACGTCATAATACATGATTTTCTCGCTAATACCGTCACATTCATGATACAGCTTACTGGCATTAGTGCGATCACCGTAAAACGCGTTTCGTGGATTTAAAGGTTCGTCATATTGGTCACCTAGATTCTGTATAAACGCTCTTAACTCATCGTTTGCAAGTACTTGTTTTTTAAATTAGCATTTACGAATTTCCACTAGATTATACCTGCGCTCGCGTAGAAACCGGGACCTCGCCGCCGTGATCTCGTTTCGGGCAAGCATGGAAGTATTTGCACCAAGCTTAGAATCAATATTAGCCTGGTTGGGAAAAAAATCCTCGCAACCGTGCCAATAACACCCCTGAAATTCGTAAACGGTATTTGATCCTGTGCAATAACTGTCGACGTTAACGCCTTCAGGTGTTCTAAATTCACGAGCTTTCTCTGCGTGCTGTATGCTCACTTGCTGTTCCACCCACCGTAACCACTGTATGGCGACTTTTGACTGGTTGTCGGCGCGTCTATACCTGCCTTTTGGAATGAGCCCTATTGTGTTTTCTTTGAGGAAAAGCCTACGAAACGCTTTATTGCAAGCGCTAGCAATTGTAGTAGCCTCCTCAAACGGATCGACTTTATTTTGAGCCGTGAAGGTGGACCGGAAACTAATACAGCCTTTAACGAGAACCTTAACATCCATAAGGCAATAATTCACAATCTCCTCGCTCATCTTAAAAACATGATTACTTTGAGTTGCGTGCCAACCTAAAAGTTTTTGCTGGTCATTAGCCGACATCGGACCCGCACAATAATATTCAAGCGGTGGCAAAGGACCCTCGTAATTCTGATTCTCGGATGTGTTGAAGAGAAATGGGAAATACCCCTTGGACTCGGGGAAATTGAAGGTTTTCGGAAATTCCGAGAGCGGTGATGGGATGAAATTAAGGGAGCCAATAAACCTAATATCGTCGCACTGAATGGAAATTAGTTTTAAACCGTTGGTGATGACTTTAGGTCTCCACCGGTTATTATCAGTTAACATGCATGTAAGCACAAACCACCCATCGTACCCCTTCATGTTATGCGCAATGCATGTAACTTTAAATCTTCGCACTCTCTCAGCAACATACGACAGAAACGATTCAACGGGATTTTCCCTGAAAATGTGCACTCTTTCACTACACGTCGAGCATCGCTCATCCAAATTGTCGATGCGCTGAATACAAGTGGAACAAACATTCGCGGCCACGCATAGATTGGGCTCATGCAGAAATCGATCATCCGCCCCCACACATACCTTCTCTTGCATGCACTCCAAATCGTAAAAGATAAACATAGATGGTTTACCATTACTACCGTTGCGTCGCACCTTGTTAACAGGCATGTAACAAAGATGACCAATAGGCTTTTCGTTCATGCACGTGGAGCAATAGCGGTATCCGCACCTATGTTTACCCTTTACTTCAATGGTTTTCAGACACTTTAAATATCTACGCAATTTTTGACATAGTTTAGCATCATTATGGTTTCTAAGGAATTCCTGCCCGTAAAAATCTATTTTGCAATCATTGAACGTAATTTTAGGATTTTGAACGGAACACGGTGGTTTTTGTTATTACAACGCTTATTGCACTGTTCGCAGTAATAACTACAAGTAAATGCTGCAGTGAGACTGGTAATTACGTTATAGTGCTCATCCTCGAGTATTAAATTTAAAACTACCCTACCCGGTTCCCTAGGACCTTCAAAATAAACTGAATCACCTACTCGCGAATTATAATCTACAATGGTATATGAAGCTAAATGATTTTGCAATGCTTGAATATGTTCGTAACTACCACCGTGACTAAGATATACAGCGCTGTTTTGGCAGAGTTGTACAGCTCGTGCTTGGAGTAAGGGATAACCCAATGTCATGCTACTCCACATTGTATCGTTATTTATATACGCTATTGCTAGGACTATGGCTCGTGCTAGACAATTATTTTCGTTGATTCCTGCTGGTACAACGACAATACCCTGCTTTTTAACCTTACAAAAATCTTCAAATTTTAAACCCGTCAGATTTTTGCGTCCATAGCCTACAGGTACCGACACTCTATTCACATTTAAAATTAACAAGTCACTCGAGAAAAACTAGCATTACTCTGCATTACCTTTTCAAGTAGCGACATTATCACTTTCACCGACAGCTGGTCCACTCTTCTAAATGACAGACCAATTGGTTTGTCCGGGAAATTCGTATTTCTTAACGTAATCGCTACACGATCTGATGGAGCTGCATCCTTGATAGTGTATACATACAACTCCTCGAATATACTCTACAAAAAGATATGTATTAGATAAAGAAGATTTTTAGTAAATGACATATTTTACCTGTAGCCATGTTAAGGGATTATCCTTGCACGTATCGTCATTAAAACTAAATCTTAATGTTTTGCATGTGGTGCTAAATTTTTCTATGAATTTACTGTCTGACTCTCCTATTATATTAATGAGCCTGAGCCCGATTGGTCTTGCGCCTATAATGTACTCATTCAGTAAGCGAGACAATAGATAATTAAAAGACATACCGTTATCAAATCCTCCAAAGCTGTAGTTTCCATCATCTCATCATCGTCAAACACATCCTCCATGTTTACCTGGGCAGGGCTTTAAAAAAAATGATTAAGCTTAAAAATAAAAAAAACAAGCATATACTTACACTCCACCAACCCGTTGTGCAGCCTCCACAAAACCATTATACACCTTTATCGAATCGATAGTGTATAAGCATAAGCATATTTCAACCCCTCTTCGGTTAACGCGCCAGCACTGAATAACTCAAGAATTTGGTTAACGTTTAAAGACTCCATAACTAAGATAAGGTAATGCTCTTCGAAACAGAACTAAAGTAGCTAAACTAAGCGCACGCTTTTATAGTATTTTACAGGGTCAAAGGTCAAATTAAGTTGTTTTGAAATTCACAAGGCTAACTTCAAGGCTGATTTCGTCTATGGCTAGCTTCAAGGCCGATGACTTTCATAAGGTAAATAAGTTTGTTGTAAATAAATAAAAGATCAAAACCTACAAATGGTAGTGTAATAATTTTAATTTTTCTTAGCATGATTAATTAATAGGTATAAATACATGTCAACTTAAACAATTCCAAGGCTGAATTGAAAAATTCCCAAAGCTACTTCAAGGCCGTCTTCGTCTATGGCTAACTTCAAGACCAATGACTTTCTCAAAGTAAAATAAGTATGACGTTTATCTTTTAATATAATCGTAAATTGATACAAGAGAATATAGCACCCTCGCTTTATTTGGGGTGGGATATAAACTTATTGTTTAATTTTTAATGCCTTTTATGTTTGCAAAGTGTGTTTTTTTTAATCTCTTTTTTTTATTATTTCACTTTCTTTATTTCCATCTTAAATCCGTAACAATTCTCGGAAGTCCACAAAGCAACTCTCCATGGAGCGTAGGGTGTCAAGGATGGCCATTTGGAGAACACTTAGATGTAGAAAATATAAACCATATAAATTACATGTTAGCCAACAACTGAGACAAGGAGATAACCTAGGAAGGTTAAATTTTTGTAATTGGATTAATGATCAACTGGCCATTAACGACAATTTTGCGCACTGATGAATGCAGTTTTCAATAATGGAATGTTTAATAGACACAATGAACACTACTGGTGGCAAAACCGACAAGTTCGAATTCAGGGTAGGAAATCGTTTAATGTCTAGGTAGGAATATGGCAGCATAAAATTATTGGTCCTTTCATCTACGATGGTCATCTCACTCAGTAAAAATACTTAGAGTTGGTACAAAATGATGTTCTGGATATTTTGAAAGATCGACCACTTAATTTAATTGCTCAAATGTGGTGCCGCCAGGATGGGGCTTCTTCTCAAAACGCCAGAAGGGTTACAAGATATTTACACCGAATTTTTAGCCATCGGTGGATTGCGAATAAAGGTTCTGTAAGATGGCCCCCCAGAAGTCCAGATTTGAATGCTCTGGAGTACTTTCTTTGGGGGTATTTAAAAAAGATATAGACATTTTAAGAAATAATTTAATACGAGAGATACGAGCCATTCCACGTAGACATCTTGAAAGAGCTGCCAATAAGTTAAAAAATCGGGTAAGATGCTGCATTCAAGAACGGGGATACATTTTTGAGAATTTTCTGTAATGGTTTTTACGTGTTATTTATGTCCTTTCGTATTTAGTAGTTTTCATTGTTGTTGTAATAGTTTTTACGTGTTCTTTAGGTCATTTAGTGTTTAGTAGTTTTCATTATTTTTTATTCCATACACCTATGTAATTATTGCATTTTCTAAGTGAAACGAATATTCAACTTCTTTCCAGTAGATGTTATGATGACGATCACAATAAAAATCTTCAAATTTTTTTTTAAAAATTACTGGCTTGTGTTGAAAACAACTATAATGATATTAGGAGCTTGATGATGACCGTATGACTGTTTGGGTACGATACAAATACCCCAACTTAACTTAGTACATGTTATGGTAACCACAAAGAAATAAGTAAAAAAATCCTGGTTCGTATTTAAAAAAATTAAGTTTATGATGAATGTGGGAATCCGAAACGTCAGATGGATATCTGATCGCGTCTAATTATTGTTCCCTTAAATGCACAACTTTGCCACAATTTAACCGTTTCTCTAACTCTTACCGCCTTCGAGATCCCAATGATACGTCTCAAATTTGAGATACCTGGCACAAATATTTTAAGTACGGTTAAGTTTAGCTATACTACGTGTTTAATAGAAAGTGGTTGTTTTTCAGGGTAGAAACGAAATCCGCAGTAAAAACTATACCATTCCATTTAAAATAAGAAGTAAAATATGAGTTATGTACCGCTGTTACGGAACACTGTGCATATGAGAAAATATTTTAGGTTGTAGCGTGCTTGAATTAAAACAACTCTTGTATAAAACATTTTCTTCTACGGTACACTGTTTAGCCGCAAACTCACTTTGTTGTACTATTGCCACGCCCTGTATAATCCTGTTCAAACTAAATTCATGCAAAAATATAATGGCGACAAATGTCTGAAAACTGACGTGTAGGATGTAAATCTTAGGGGACTGAAGTAATCGTGTCTGCGTTTAGTAATCTACCGTGAAATCCAGGCCCGCTATGGAACTTCAGTTTGTCATTATTTTGTGTTTAAACTATAGTTCTTCTACTTTTACATCTATGTAAATAAGGATAAGAAGATAAATACACTTTACCCTATTTTTAAGATAAATTGGGTTTTTGTTTTTTTTTGTAGCAGCAGAAAGGTACGTTTCCTTGAAATATTCTTCTTTTTCTAAACTCAAAGCATAAGACCCTCTGATACCTACTTTATTACTGTACACAGTGTACACCACAAATAGGAATTGTTAATAGTTAAAATACTCGTTAAAACATACTTTGGACATTTTCAAATTTCAATTGTATTAGATTTATTTAAAACTCAGTATCATAACATTAACGCCATTTCCTTGCGTGGTATGCAAAACAATCCATGCCTCGCTTATTTTGAAATCTTTCTCCATTCTTTCCTATCCCTATTTTCTCTGACAAACCCTTTTTTTTAAAACACCTTATCTTGCTTTCCTTTATCATACATTCTACTGCATTCACCGCCTTACCTCTAACTTCACCCACATAAGTTTGCTTTGTTAATCTTTCGTTGTACATTCTGTCGATGTGGCCAAACCAACGTCGTGTACTACTTTTATACCTATCTATCATTGTCTTCACTTTACCACACTCCATTGCAAACTCACTGTTCATCTTATCCCTTTTTACCGCATGCGCTTCTCAGGAATCTCATGAACGACGTGATTTATTTTAATTTCTTGCTTTTTTGTAAATACCCATGTCTCGCTTCCATGCAGTACTGACGGTACAAATAAGCCATTACAGATTGTTAGTTTCGCAGTTTCGCTCATGCTTTCGTTTTTTATCGTCCACATACTTACAATCAGTTCCTTCCCAGCATTGACTCGTCATCTCACTATACATTGTACCCTCTACAGTGAACATTCTACCCAGATATACCAACTCGTCTACTTGTTCCATAATTTCATCATGCAGTGTGAATACCTTACTCTCCTTTTCATCTTCCCGATTGACAATCTTTGTTTTGTTTACGTCCATGCTCTCATAGACTACATCAAACTTCCTCAGAGCAGTTTGTAGCTCATCCGCATTCTCACTTAATAAGACTGTGTCATTTGTAGACACCCCAACTTGTACATTTACGCCACCAACCATTACACCATTTGTATCAGTATGTGCTTGCCTAACACATTTACCCATGTGTACATTGAACAACCACGGTGACATCACACAGCCTTGTTGCATTTCTTGCTCAATATTAAAGTATTCAATCACACCTCCTCTCACCCTAACATGTGCACACTTACAGTCATACACTGCCCTTATTCCGTGTATTAAACCTTCACTGACGCCATATCCATTTAATATTTCCTACAGCTTCTATTCACTCGGTCATATACTTTTTCCAGGCCTACAAATGCACAGTACGGTTTTTTTTTTTACACTTAAACACTTTTCAATCACTTGATGAAGAGCAATTTAGAGATATGTTTGTTTACACGAGCACTTCGCGGATTAAAGCCAAGACGGTGGAAAAAACCTAAGTATTCGTCTAAATAGCCGCACATGATGTGCGTATACGCAGTGATCATACCGCTATATATGTATGAAAACACATCACACAGGGTAGACGGTAATTGGAATCGAACTCATTACCTCCCGAATGATACGTAGATCGTTATTATAAAGAGCTTACATTAAAGAAAACGGTAAAATAGACAATTTTGCGCTT
The DNA here is from genome assembly GCA_036346205.1 of Vesta saturnalis. Classification (NCBI taxonomy): domain Eukaryota; kingdom Metazoa; phylum Arthropoda; class Insecta; order Coleoptera; family Lampyridae; genus Vesta; species Vesta saturnalis. The sequence continues at coordinate 42,416 of JARFJB010002506.1, read as the reverse complement.
TCGACTTTTACTAAAACGAAAACCATAAGTTGATGGCCAGAACGGTTTATAATTATTATAAGTAACAAAACATAAACTTTCAACTAGAGCTCTAGTTACACGGTACCACCGAAACGATAACCTAAATATTCTAACTCCAACTAATGTTTTCGAATCAATCTCAATGATTAATTAAAAGCTATTAAATTATAACAAAAAACTAATTTCATCGTATGCCCCAGTGTAATTAATAAACACTCGTCTTAAACGGTGATATTTTATGCAAAGATGACGTGCCCGTCAGCACTCCAAGCTATTAGTAAGGCCCAGTTGGAAAATGAATTCACTAGCAGTCAGAATTTTAAGTGTCCACTTGTAAGCCGCAAAATCAGAAAATATCTAAAACGAAACCGACTTCGTAAAACATTATCAAATATTACAACTTATTGACAAGATATTAACACCCATTAATTGTTTTTATGCGAGATCTGACTATAAAGTACATTTGATGAATGAATTAAGAGGGCGTAAAATGCCACTTTAGCGCCGGCAAACTACTTCAACGCCCCCGGGCGATAAAGTAAATGTCGTTTTTCTTGTTTTCAGGATTCACATTCAGTTAGTAGTCAGATAAAGATAGCGGTCACCTATTCTAGTTTTATTGACTTAGTTGCTATGGTAACGCGAACGTATGTATACATATTATTGTTTTCTCATTTTACTAGTCACAATAGGAATAACTATTTTCTCTATAACGATTAGAAATTATTTGGAAGATTATTATACAGGGCGAGTTTTAATAATATCGAGACATAAAATTCATACAACTTAAAACAACATGTATGATAAATTGCTCATAAAAAATAATCTTGCATACAATGTTGTATCTGCTTTGGGCGTAAACAGCGCTTATGGACGGACCTTAGTGTTCATAGCTTACACATTGCGGTCCACAAACGCCTGTTTTACGCCCATGATACATAGATAACTATTTGATTCTCCCACAAAAGTTTATTTGTAGAAAATATTTCTCAGAAAGTTATTCGCTACACAGGAATGCATTTAAGTATAGTTGCATGTATCCAACCAGTATATTATAATACGTTTTTTGAATTTTAATAAAACATACATTTTTATTTCATTTTGTATTTACAGCTGATGAGTTCATAAACAATTACTGAATGGCTTGCTGAAATGATTACAAACTCATTTAATGCAAAGTTGACATTACGTAAAAACATGAAATTTGTGTCAACATCATCGTGCTAATTTTCAAGTGAGATCTACCTACTAAATTTAACGAATTATATAGATTAAATATGTATGTAAACATTCCTAGGTTTAACATTTATTTCATCATGTTGCCTATCTCGTATAACGTCACCACAAACACAGTTTATAAATTTTTCATTTGTGTATTACTTTGCGTTTAACAGATAAATTTATGCACTGATATGCATACACCAATTACGTATACACGTTCTAAATAAAACAATGACCAAAAACTGAACTCTGTCGGAGTATGTCAATGTTTGCTGAGCAAATTAAATTTTGCTGAAAATTCAATTTTCCAAAACGGTTTGAAGGAACTTTTTGTAACATACGAAAATTAATTTCCACAAAGGTTTATTTTTACATTTAACTATATTATGTATTTTATGCTTGCGTAATAAGTAGATTAGTAAGTACGGCTTAGCTAATGAAAAGACTAATTTGTATTAGTTATTAATCTAACTAAATTTAAAATTAAAAATACCCTGAAGTAATATCTCACAAATTCAATATAATACAACATTTCGTGTAAATTAGATAAACGTCCTACATTTCCTACGCAAAAATTAAACTTATATTGGTATATGTACCATTAAAATTTATGAATGTCGCAGTTTTTCTGTTGGAGGCTAATTCAGGCTTACGATTAAGTAAATCAAAATCAAACAAACAGTTACTAATGTACAAAAAAAAAGTATAAATTTATGCTTAGTGTTTCAAACGGTTGTTATACGAGAATCGGATATGGCCAGTAATTGAGTTTTATAGGTTTTATTATATTCGTTTTTCTTAGAACGTCTCTGAATACTCTTTGATCTAAAGTTATTAGTTTTCCACACATTCACAAAAAATGTGTTATGGCTCACATCAAGTAACTATATAGAGCTAATTTTCATTAAGGATTGTTTAAAATTGAATTATCCTTAAGCGAGCTTTTTGAAATATATTTTTATGAAAAACTTTTATAGATAAAAGATGTGCAAAACCGAAATATCAATAAAAAAGGTCGCCATATTTTTTCCTATAAAGTTAATGGTTTTTCAGGTATTTTCAAAAGTACTTCAGGGATTATATGCAGTACCGCAAAGACTAAAATGAGAAAATACTAAAGAATTACAAGGCATTGTTGTAGATTAATTGTTAGGATAGTACGATTAGGGTGTAGAACTTTATAAAGACGAAAAAGAAATTTGAGCTTTTCTGATACTATCCTGCACTCAAGCCAGAATTCAACATCGCATAATTAGTAACGAACTTCCTTGGCGATCAAAAACATAATAGTAACATACAATTAAGATTTTGGTTATTGACATAAATATGTAGTACACAATTATGTATTGTAGCTCTTTGCAATTTATTTATTGGTGTTAAAACGTTTAAAGCTAAAATAATACGTGTTGTTCAGAGTAAAAATGGCTTTGTGTGGCATAATTGGGATTACTTTCCTTACTTAGTTTTGCAAAAAAACAACCACCTTCACCACACAAAATATGTCATTTTTACTCCTAATAACAAAAACTACTGTTAATTCGTACAGGATATTAAGCTGCGAATGAAGAAGAAGAAATAACTTGTACGATTGCCGATTATTTCTGACGGAGCAATATTTCTAGTATCACATAGAACCATCAGAAGACGTTTTCTATAATCTTAATTTATCAAATTAGCAAAATTTTATTTTTTCAGAAGAAACAAAAAATAAAAATTACCTATGTAAGTATCTTTTATACTCTATTTTCATGCATTGGGAAGTATTAATTTTCTCCAGTAAGTGAATTATTACTCAAATTACTTATCTATGTGACAGGCATTACATTTTTTGGTGAGAGAAATAAACACAGAAATGTTATTTTACAAAAATACAGTAAAACTTTCATTTCAGGTTTTATTAATAATTGGAAAACATCAAAATTACTCATTACGCAAATAAGGTGATAAAGTATAAGAACCGTGAGTTACAACCGGGAGTACAATAAAGTTGAAACTCGTGCATGGAAGTGAATAATTACAGCCTGAAAATTACGTTAGCGAGATAAATTAATTTGCTAAAAGTTTTCACCTTAATCATTGAACATAATTAAGTTTAACAAAAAAAAAAACAGTAATATATTAAGCATGTATATTTTTAAAACCCTAGAACCGTACCTACTTTATTTTATATATTTACTAATTATACAGGGTGGCCAGATTTTGTGCGAATCGTACGTAAAGTATATGAACCAATAGAGATACACAAAAACTCATGTATACGTCATGGGTCGGGTTTAAAAAAGTACTCTCTGCCGTTTATCAATTGTTTTCTATGCCTTTCATATGTTGGCTATTCTTTAATTTCCATTTTTTGCTTATTTCTAAAATTGTTATAACTTATTTGAGGAGGTAGAGAAACAGTATTGAATATATTACTGTAATTTTTAGCATAGGTTACTACATCATCACCGTAACCTATGTTATAAAGGGCACATACAATACCTTTACTCCAGCATTTTGTTTAAAAATTGTTTATTTACTTATTCGTACTTCAATGTGATTTCTAGAAACAAACGCATACATAAATGTGCCCAAAGATACGTTACTTATTAAATCCATTTTCCATTCATAGTTGTAAACATTCCTAATTAAGTTAGCTAATCGCAAATATTCCATAAATTACTTAATTCTTCTATGCAGGGTGAGTCAGAAGGAATGGGTGAACGCTAAGCTGTAGATACTAGACACCAAAATACATGTTTGAACTCATCATGCCTTATACGAATATCGCTGGTTTAAGAGATACAGGGTTTCATTCCAAATTTTCTCAATTATTGAGAAAGCTTAAAACCAGAATATCCATAAAAGTGATTGCAAATTAAACAGAAATCGTTGTGCTTTGGCAATTCACTCAAATTCTTTAGACCACAACCTTGATTTTAATAATATTAAAATTTTGGATCTCCACTGACTATAAAGAAAGATTATTATTAGAAATGATTTATATTAATTCATATTCAAACTATAAATTTCAAGTCCCATAGTAATAATTTAAACAGAAGTTATGTTAATGTATTAAAATTGTTTAAATCAAAAAAAAATTGTGTAATTTAGGTACTTAAGTTATTATTTAAAATAGTTTTAGCATAGTTCACATACAGATGTCATTATCATTTTAAATCCAAAATTTTACGACCTTCTTTATCTGTTCTTAATTTTATTCTTCATAACTTAATTTTTTGTCCTGAAGAAGTTCATAAATAACGAAGGAAATATCGACAAAAAACTAATAATGCTTTAATGCCGAATAGCCCAATAAATTTCTAATACAGTGATATTATGTAAGTCAACATGAGCATAATTTTTTAAATATTTTTAAATATACAGAATGCCCCAAAACAAGTGGCATATGAAAGTTATGTTTTTTTAAATGACACCCGTATATTCTTGCATTTTCGAATATTACATAAAAAATAAGTCGCACTTTCATAAGGGTTCTCTATACCTATATACAGTGTTTCAAGTTATATCAATTTTTCTGAAACTGTAGGGTTTTAGGAAAAATTAAATATCTCCTAATAAAATTAACTCCAACAAATTTACTCTTAGGTTTAAGTAAAATGCTATTTCCTTAGTCTATTTGTTGACTGAATAGTAAACACCTCTTTACAGGGTGTTCATTTTCCTCAGTTAAATTAGTAGAACATTCATACTGAAATATTCGGTTTATTTTAAATGGAACACCCTGTATTTTATACGCTTATTGTTTAGCTTACGTAATTACCTTTCAACTTCTATAAGGGTTTCCTATACCGAAACCTTAAAATTTTCAAATATCCTCCAAAAATGCCTACTTAATGTCCTTTTGCTAATGTAGTAGTATTTTTCTTTACCAATAAGCAGAAAGCTCTGTACCAATCTTATGGGTACATGATAGGCTTCAGAGAACGGGTGTCTATTAACGATTCATTAAATTAATATAGTTACAAAAAATGTTGAAAATGTTGACCCTGATGCTGTAGACATAAATTAATTCTCCGCTTCATGTTTTCAAAAACATGTTGAATTTCTTTCCGTGTAATAGCCTGAATCTCGTGTTCCACTACTTCTATTGATTCATCTAAATTATGCAATCTATTTCTATAAATATTGTCTATAAATTATAATAAAAGCTAATAAAAAATAGACACGTGCGACTATGGCAAAAAAGGTAAAAACCGATAGATTTTACAATATAATTCTCAGTGTTGCGTATACTAAGCAAAGAAATTTCCTAGATTTGACATGACGTCAGCTTCAATCATTAATAGACACGTGTTATTTGTAATTTACATATTAATAAATAATGTTAATGTGACTAATCTTGTTTCGTAGTATGCTGTGGAATTGCCCGTAACGCATTTCTTTATGCTAAATTCTGACATTTGGGTGTGACTTTTGTTGTTGATACAGGAAGTGTAGCTTATTCAAAACAACTAAAAGTGAATCCTGTTACAAATGATGATGATATTGAGTTTTTGGCATTCCATAATAATGGATTAGTGAATCGGCACAATTTAGATTACTACGACACCGAAAATAAACATTTATTTAATACTTTTGGTCGTCAAAATCGATGGAGTGTTAATGTGTATGGTGGAATTGTTGGCAATCATGTTATGGGCCCGTGTTTTTTCGATGGCAATTTAAATGGCCAAATTTCTTGGATTTTTAAAGAGAGACTTCTGGGAACTTTTATAAACTATTCCTTTATATATTAGACAAAATAAGTGGTTGCAATTAAATGTAGCAACTGCACATTCCTCACGTGCTGTTAGAGAATATTTAAACAGGAAGTTTCCTGGTAAGTGGATTGGGAGAGGTGGACCAAATTGCCTGGCCACCTAGATATCCTGAAGTAACATCCATGGATTTCTTCTTTTGGGACTATATCAAAAATTTAGTTTACAGCACTCCTCCCACCACTGCAGATGATATAAAAAGAAGAATCAGAAATGCTTGTGAGACGTCACTCCTGATATGTTGCAAAACGTAAGATGTTCGTTGGAAAAAAGAACAATACTATGTATTCAAGAAGATGGACACCATATCTAACATTTATTGTAATTTTTTTAATTTTTTTTAGCAAATTATCACACCACATAAATACAATTTTAGTTTCCATTGTGTACATGCTTTCCATTGTTACTCTGTCAAACTGTTGCATTATGTAATTTCACTTTATTTTTTAAAATAGAAGCTGATCTGTTTCGCTTGGACGAGCCAACCATCATCAGAGCTTTTGAAAGGTGACAATTTGTTGTTACGGTTATCGAGAGTAAAGATAAGTGTATAAAAAATCTATTGCGATTTTTAGCTTAATCTAAATAGTGTAGAAATAACTTTATAAACGTTTAAATTAAGGTTACTATGATTTGAATTTGAATGAATTTGAAAATGTATTACATTTTGGGGAGGATACTTCAATCTACAAATGATACAGGAACGTTCAAATTCCAAAAATTATTAAATAAGGTTTAGGTATAGGAAACCATTATGGTAGTTGAAAGGTAATTAAGTAAACTAAACTATTAGCGTATAAAATACAGGGTGTTCCATTATAGTAAGCCAAATATTTCAGTATGCATTTTCTGCCAATTTAACTGAAAAAACAGACACACACACACACACACACACACACACACACACACACACTCACACACACGCACACGCACACACGCACACACGCACACACGCACACAGCACACACGCACACACGCACACACGCACACCTACGCACACTCACGCATACCCAGGCACACCCACGCACAACCACGCACACCCACGCACACCCACGTACACTCACGCACACCCACGCACACCCACGCACACCAACGCACACCCACGCCCACCCACGCACACCCACGCACACCCACGTACGCACGCACGCACCCACACCCACCCAAACCCACCCACAACCCACCCACAACCCACCCACACCCACCCACACTTACCTACACCCAACCACACTCAACCACACCACTCACACCCACCCACACCCACCCACGCCCAACCACGCCCACCCACCCCACCCACGCACACACACCCACACACGCTGTTCTTATTTAAAAGCAAATAGGGTTAAAACGGGTAACGTTGTCACGTTTAGTGTACTTAAACGGCGCCAAACACTTAGAAATTTTATTGATTAAAACGTAACTTTTACAGCAAACGGTTTGTAAAGGCATTTATTAGACCTAAGAAAATTATTTAATACTCTATCGACAGCGAAAATGGTTTTAAGAAATTATAATTACATCTAATTGAAACAAGGTATCCTAACACGACTACGTAAGTGAGCCGAATGTGTTGCCTAACGGTCGGTACAAAGTTCCCTGAATAGTATATTGAGTATCAAGAACAGCAAGAGACGTTTACCGATCGATGGCCATGTTTGAAGGCTGCAACCCTTAATGTTCGTGATGCTCATACTGTTTTTGCACGATTGTATTAAATTTACCACAATAGAAATTATTTAATTTCTACTAAATAAACGAAAAGTCAAAAGTGACGCTTTAAATAGAAATTTCAAATTTTTTTGAATTCAGAAACAGTTTCTGTAAACTCAAGTACTGCACAAGCCAGCGGAATTACAATTAGTAAGTGTTGTAATTGTACGTTTAATTTCAATGCCAAATAAATATTTTTTGAATGTTTTCTGAATTATATAATTATATATTTAGATTTTACTTACCGCGCTACATGTACGGTAAGTGAATTACTTACCGACGTGTGTATCCTAGTCACCAGTAAAAACAACTTTCTGATCTCGCAACAAACCCGGTAATTAACTAAAATCGTCCTATCGTGCAAAGACAAATTTTAAACCCTGTGTTCACATTTTGGTTTCACTTATTGTTTTCGGGTTATTATGACCCGGGAGCCTATGGTTGTTTTATTGTTGTTAAATTGGTATAACAGTAAATAATAATAGGAAATAAGATGTAGTATTTATTATTTGTTACATTTTATTTTATTTTTATTACATATTATTATAAATGTTATGTACAGAACATCTGAAAAACGTAGTAGTTAGGTAAATACATTTATTTGGTACAGTCTTGCCAGTAGTAATATACATGAGCTTTACGTAGGTATTTGGAGTTATTACAACATACCATATTAGTTTTATTATCATTTGAAGAGGGACAAAATTAGATCTTTACGCATTGTTGTGGTTGATTGTTCCTTACTTTGGCAGTACTGGTTAAAGAACGTGACTTTATAACCATTTCAACTGCAGAAATACTTCGAGGAGAGGTTTTATTTCTTGCAATAATGGAGTGGTCAAGGAATTACCCAGTTCTTCAAGAAATAGTCGCCATTTTGTAAGTTTTCCAGCATTCCAGGTTGAAGTTACTTCGCACCACAGAACATAAACGTTGTAGGCTGAAACGTCCATGATTTTGTAAAAGGTAGTCATTGGCCATCTTTTAGTTTGCCGTCTTATTATTATTAACTTGTTTAACGTGTCTCACATCACCCTAGTTTTGTTGTAATCTAAATCATAAATGGCTTTTTATGATCTTGGTTACACTCCATTATCGTGGTGCATGGTGCATAGTGCTCATAAGCGTAACATTTTTATTCCGTTTCAGAATATAGGAAACTGTCGACGTGTCCTTCGTAAAGTAAAATTTTGAAGAACTTTTTTCCTGTTGCAGACCAATGCGGCTGGCAATTCAGGCTTATTTTTGCGAATAGTGCCAAGCATGGTCATTTTTCTTTTCAATAGCATCTGCCCCAGATCGTAAAAGGTAAAAATTATCTCACGTTACGTTGTGACCTTTTAGACCATAAGATCTAGCCCAACTCTTTTATCTTGACATCCCTCTGGAGGTTTACCTTTTTCCCTAGGTAAACTTGCATCTTATATGCATAAGTAGTTACTGAAACGCATAAAGTCCAAATCTTAACTCCGTATTTAGCAGGTTTATTCGCGATGTACTGTCTAAAGGAGAACGGCCTCGTGAACATTGTATAGCTTAGGTAGAACTGCAACCCATTCATCCCACAAGTCCCGTATGAGAGCTAATTTATCAGTTTGGCGTCGTTGTGGTCGCGTTTTTATCGTCAAAGTGAATTATTCGTGCAATTACATGAAATCGTTGTAGGGAGACCGTTGCTCTGAATATTGGATGACCTACATTTCCTCCCACAGACTGGCTGTTGCCTCTTCATGAGATTTATAAACTCCAGCTAGAAACAGTAGGCCAAAATATTCTTCTAGTTCAACTAATGTTGGTTCTTGAAACATGTCACCACAAAGTCTTTTGCCTTCTAAATTTGACATTTTCAAAATTAACTTTACAGTTTTGGGTGTGAAATACTATATTGCCATCTTTTGAAGTTACGTAATTATCCGTATCAGCTTCATCTAAAACCTCCACTTCATCATCCGATTCGCTATTATATATCTAGGTTTCGGACAAATGGTCTTCTTCTTCAGAAGAATCACTATCAGAAACACACAAAAGTTTCAAAAGTTCACTATCCGTACACTACCTAGCGTGTGCGTCTGCGCGTGCGTGTGCGTGGGCGTGTGCGTGGGCGTGCGCGTGCCTGTGTCCGTGTCCGTGTCCGTGTCCATGTCCGCGTCCGTGCCCGTGTCCGTGTCCGTGTCCGTCTCCGAGTCCGTGTCCGTGTCCGTGTGCGCGTCCGTGACCGTGTCCGCGTCCGCGTCCGTGTCCGCGTCCGTGTCCGCGTCCGTGCCCGCGTGTGCGTGTGCGTGTGCGTGTGCGTGCGCGTGCCTGTGTCCGTGTCCGTGTCCGTGTCCGTGTCCGTGTCCTTGTCCGTGTCCGTGTCCGTGTCCGTGTCCGTGTCCGTGTCCGTGTCCGTGTCCGTGTCCGTGTCCGTGTCCGTGTCCGTGTCCGTGTCCGTGTCCCGTGTCCGTATCCGTGTCCGTCTCCGTGTCCGTGTCCGTGTCCGTGTGCGTGTCCGTGTCGTCCGCGTCCGCGTCCGTGTCCGTGTCCGTGTCCGCGTCCGTGCCCGCGTGTGCGTGTACGTGTGCGTGTACGTGTGTGTGCGTGTGCGTGTGCGTGTGCGTGTGCGTGTGCGTGTGCGTGTGCGGTGCGTGTGCGTGTGCGTGTGCGTGTGCTGTGCGTGTGCGTGTGCGTGTGCGTGTGCTGTGCGTGTGCGTGTGTGGGTGTGTCGTGAGTCCGTGAGTGCGTGCGTGCGTGCGTGCGTGTGTGCGTTCGTGCATGCGTGTGTGTTGTGTGTGTGTGTGTGTGTGTGTGTGTGTGTGTTGTGTGCGTGTGTTCACGTGTGTGTGTACGTGTGTACGTGTGTGTGTATTGGGAGAGGCGTGCGTGCGTGCGTGGGTGGGTGGGTTTGTGGCGTGGAGGGTTTGTGTAGTATAAACAGTTTTTGGTTTTTACAAAAATAAATAACATAGATTAATTATGTTCTGTACAATTTTGTGGTACGGCGCGTAACTTTCCGGCAAAATAATTCCTAATGTGGAATTTAATTGTTTGTTAAAGTTTTTGATTATTTGAACAACGATTCATTTTACGAGAAAATGTGTAGACACATATTTTAAAGATAATTTAATTTTGCATATCTTGTCTTCATAAAGTTTCTGAATTTGACCCAATGATTAAACTGTGTTATCCATATTGTTATAACTCTGTTAAGTTCTATCTGATTTGAAATTTTATCGTCTACTACATATATATTATTATTGTTTTTTTTTGTTAATGTTGTCTATTTTCGTTATGAAGCCACTACGATAGTGGTTGCATAATTATCTTTAAAGAAAAGCCTTAGTTCACTTCCTTTAATTTCCACTTTATGGGTAGGAATATAATATGTTGTTCCACACTAGATATTTTAAAATTTCAATAAGTTATTCATTTTCATGAAAACTATTAGTGATTTTTGTAATGAAGTAGGTTATTTTGTATTAAAGCATTTTTTTCTAAGAAGCAATCAAATATTTTATAAACACCATATTTGTTTCATTCTTTCTCACTACCTTCAATACAGAGCCTGAAAAGGTGTAAATAGTTGTTATGCATTTCAAACAATAACGTCCAAACGCAATTATAATTATAGTTTTGAATAGTTTTCTTGTTTTGTTTGATCACTACTTCTAGTATTTAGACATTTCCGTATTTTCAAGAAACCTTCCTTTAGCATCTAAAGGTTAACGGCTTCCTGAGTTTTATTGAAAATTTTTCGGCAACTTTGTGCCCCTCTGGCGGGTTAACTTTAAGTATTGGCAACATAGGCTAATACGGCCTATTTTTAGCTAAAGATTATCTGGTGTTGAGGTGCACACGCAATTCGGAGACACCAGAATATTTTCGTTTTACCATTTGTTATGTTTAGTTGCCTAACATCCGCGGTCACGTGAGGAGCATCTGGTACTAGTCGTTAACACTTATCCGTTATGTTAGTGATAATGGTGATACCATGTGTGTTCTCCTTTTAGACTTAACTAACTTGTTATGAAACAAAACTTAATTATTATTATTTTATGTCTAACAGCGAAGATCGTCCTGATTTTATTTTTTTAATTTGTTTGTTAATGATTAATTAAAACTAGGATAGTATTAGCACTTAGTTTTCTTTTTTTGGTGTGAATTATCATTTGCTATTGTAACATGTAATTTAATATTCAGGTACGAAAAACTGTTCTGAATTTATTATTACAACAAATTGTTAGTACCTCCACTACCTAGAAATAAAATCAATGTTAATCTAAACTAACTATGATACCAGTCTCTGTTCCGCTGTATAGAACCTGAAGGTCAAATATTGGGTTAATTACATTTTCCCTTCAGATATGCGACACCTTTAATTTGGGCCTATCCAATAAAAGTATGGTTTCAAGATTAAATCCAAAAGTGCACAGGCAACCATCGACACTGAAGTATACCTATTAAGGTATGCATTAAGTGTGTTCACAAACCACTTAACAATATTTCTGCTCAATAAATGATATATTCTTTCGATACGATACCTAAAAAGTATGAATCACTTTGGTAATAAAATAATCACTTAGGTCTATTATATTCTATGAAAGTTGGACTATGGAAATCACTCAGAAAGAAACACGCATTTTTAACCTAATTTTCTTTAAATTTGCAGATTCTTAAGGCGACTAGTAAATAACCATATACTTAGTAATTAAATCACACACTTATAACTTTGTTTTACTTTTTGAAACACATAGGCGCTATACAAAACATCATTGTAAAATATTTTAAAAAGATACTAACAAAAGCACTCTCTTTTAAATTTGTAATTAACACTTTGACATGATTTACGCTACGTTAGATCCAATTTGATTTCCATTCTTTGTTACAAAACATGGTTTGCTTAAAACATAATTATATTGAAAGTTGGTTTTATGTGCCTTGAGCTTGATCTAGTAATAAATGCATGAAAATAAATTAATCATTGTCAATCATCGATTACAAAATCGTCACGGGTATATGTTGAAGTTTGGAAACGGGCATTATATCAAATTGACACGAATTATTAATGTTACAATTATGCCACTTTCTTGAATCATTTAATAATGACGATATAAAACTTTTCAACTTCAGATCCTTGCTGAATGTCAATCGACTGGTTTTAGTCATGTAACATAACAAAGTAACGTTAACTATATGTCAAACATAATCACAAGGGATACTACCAACTTTCGAACACCAAGAGTAAAACATGAATAAAGCAAAACTACACATGTGTACGAAATACCATTAATTTATTTTACAAGAGAATAGCATTATTTATTTAAGGATAACTTGTAATTATTACTGTGAATTACGAAAATTCTTACCTGTTGTCGTCCTGTGCAATGATGGATTTGCCAGCCAACTCTGAAAATAAACATTTGGTTACCATTCTAATTTTATTTATCTAGTGTGGAACACCACACGACCTTCCAACGTACAAAATGGAAATTAAAAAAATGAAACATTTTTTAAGGATAATTATGCAATTTCTTTTATAAGAAGTTCATCACGAAAATAGACAACATTGTAAACGCAATGTCAAACACGTTTAAAACTTCATGACAGTCAGAGGTTAATGCACAACTAGATGCTAACTTAAATTAAAAGAAATGAAATAACTTTAATTTAAATTTTTTTTGATAACTATGCAACCTCTTTTAATACGTTCATAACGTGATATGTTTAGGGTTCCATATCTAGGCATTTTTATATCTTTGAAATATGCAACTGTTTTAGAAATATTTGATAAAAACCAAAAACTGACCCTAACAAAGCCAACTGAAAACAAACTTAAATCCAACATTTTAAGTACGCAGGTATTCTCGTTCCGGAGTTATCGTGGATACTAACATACATACACACACGCACACAGACATACAGGCGTACGCGCATGCACACGCGCACGCAAGCGGGTACGCGTACGTGCACGCGCACGCGCGCGCACACGCACATGCAACGCACACGCAACGCACACGCAACGCACACGCAAAAAACTTGTAAATTGCAAAAAGTTGTAACATGAGCTAATAAGGCGAAAATGACCAATTCACAATGAACAAAAGTATTGGCGCATATTTCAGTTCTAAAAATTCAAGAGGTCACAAGAAAAAAACTGTACTCATAAAAAAATGAAATAATAACAGTACCCCAATAACTTCATAGAAATATCTGGTCAGCAACAAAGCATGAAGTGAATTTAAACAAAATTGTTTTAGAGTACTTATACAATAGATTCATAAGAACGCCATCAAAACTACAATTATGATTTATATCCGATAGACGTTCAATCGTTCATGTGAGGTGGACGTTAACATGTAGATTTCAATGAGAAAAAAAACTTCAAGGATACCCGCAGGTCAAATATGTTGCAAATACAGTTTACAGGTTTTAAATTTTATTTAATTAAAGAAATTCAAAGGTTTACACATATTGCTATGAAGTTGATCGTCATCAAATACTAAAAAAAACAACGACGAATTTCCTCTTTGCGATTTTTCTTATCTATATTATCCATATTATTATCTCATTTTATTTGAATGTCATTTTACTATTGATAAGTCAGATTAACCAATCAAAAATATTTCCTGTAGGTTTAGCATCACTTATAAAATTAATTAAATATCATCTTTATAACGTTCACTTAAGAACAAAGATTTTATCATATAATCCTACTTTCGAAGTCTGAAGGCATGAATTTCAGTTATAATATCCGCTGAATAACAAATGTTATACTTGTTTTGAGGAAATAGCAATTTTAAGGCATACGGTAAGAGCAGAGAGAGGTCATGTTCGTAGCGGAAGTATCATCAAAAATGCCAGATGCAGTAGAAACCCACAATATTAGTAAGTCAATTGAATTGTCACAACTAGATTTAAGTATAGGAACTCGTCACACTTCGTATAGAGGATCTTAACGAACACCCTTATCAGTCGCGGCTCGTGCATTGAAAACTTGGGTCGGTCGACCATAGGTTAGATATCTAATCACTAATTAGCTTAATTTTTTTGTTAGCAAATATGGTTTATTACATTTACAAGATATATATCCGAATGAAAATTTAAATTATTGTGAACAACAGTATCTCAATCAGGCGTACTATTCCTAACAAACATCATCATTATTATGGTATTTAAAATCAAATCTTAAAATATAAGGGGAAAACGTTAAAACATACTAAATATAAATAAACAAACATAACCTATTATATATATATATATATATATATATATATATATATATATATATATATATATATATTTAAATAAGACATTTTTCTTTGAAACTTGTGTAAATAAACGTACAAATTAATTCAACGTTTCGGGAACTTCCTTTGTTTCCTTTGTCAAGAATTTATTTTGACAAAGGGAACAAAGAAAGTTCCCGAAACGTTGAATTAATTTGTACATTCATTTACACAAGTTTCAAAGAAAAAATGTATTAGTTAAACATTAATACTTGTGGAAATCTAAATAGAAACATAATATTCCTATACGGAGAAGAAACTTTGAATACCATCAAGATCTACAAAAAGCTACGTATCAAAAAATGTGAAACACTTACTAATTTAACTTTTTTAAAGCGTTGTCGTGACAATAAAATAATACCCAAGGGATTTAAATTGAAACCAAGACCAGACATTAATGTTTCTTATAAGATTTTATTCAAAACAAGCCTTGCCCTTTTAAGAAAAGCGATTGCCAATGAAAGGGCTAAACCTGACTATCTCAACCGTACCCTTTATGACACCTTCCAAACTTTACATGCTATCAAAATTCACCCTTTCATATTCGATACGGATTGAAAATACTGTAGAATCGTCCTTGATAAAAACTAACCGAAAAAAAATTTGAGCGCAGGCAAATAATGTAGAACCGTTAAGGACAGTACACAATTGCAGTGACAAAGAATTTAATAATAATATTCTGAATGTTTTAGGTAAAGGGTTTAATTATGCCATCACTCCTAAACGGATTCCCGTAGAAAACATCATTACCAACGTAGAATACGCCTTAAAGGATACAGAATCTACGGTCGCTGACGAAATTAGGCTCAACGTAGGACACATTCTTCAGAACTGCAAACATCCCAAACAAAATATCACCAAACAAGACCTCCAAATGTTAAACCAAATCAAAAATGACGACAAAATATTAATACTACCCGCTGATAAAGGAAACGCTACTGTCAACTCTAAAGACTATCACCACAAGATGTCTGAGCTGTTAACTTCTTCAGAATATAAGAAAAATCAGTGCAATCCTACCACCTACATAGAAAAAACAACAAAATCTATCATTAATTAAGGGAACAAAGGAAGTTCCCGAAACGTTGAATTAATTTGTACGTTTATTTACACAAGTTCCAAAGAAAAAATGTCTTATTTAAACATTAATACTTGTGGAAATCTAAATAGAAATATATATATATATATATATATATATATATATATATATATATATATATATATATATATATATATATATATATATATATATATATATATATATATATATATATATACATATGTACACACAAAAGAAAAGAAGTCTGTTCGGTCCGTTGATGACAAGAGTTATTCGTTTAGAACAATTCATTCCTACGACTCTTGTTAAGGTGCAAAATCGTCAATTATGTTATTATAATAGTCTTGATTCTTCGTTAACACTTTTATTAAACCGCGCTCAGTTGGACAAATGATTCAGATGCGATTGTGTTATACTACATATTTTTAGAATATGTTGGAGGAAGAGACAATATTAAGTAAAACAGTTATTGTAATTCTGGAACATCACTAAAACCCCATTCCTGTATATACATTCAGTCACTTTACTAAATTTTAAAGTATTCCCAAAAATTGATTTAATCGAATCAAAATCTGCATTTCCCTTTTGTAGCTTATCTCTGTTGAAAAAACCTTGGCAGTTTTTAATCAACGAATTAAATTTTATATCAAGAAAGGTGCGATGAAACACGTCACATTTATTAGTTTGGTAATAATTCCAAAAACTAAGCAACGAAGTATATATTAAATCGTATTTTAATTTGATTTCAAGGAGGGTGAAGTATCATTGTCCACATTACACTTGCGTGGTTTACAAAGTGGAGGTAAGGTATCTAAAATCTGTTGAACTAGTGAGTGTATTCTTGTAAAGCAGCTTGTAACAACCCATATTGAGTTGTATTAAAATATATCGTAATTTAGGTTCTTCATTCGTTTAGTTGTAAATATAAGAAAAATTTTAATTATTTTTGCATTATAGCTATGAGGTAGGCAACTTAATTTGAATTTTGGTGTAACTTAAGTGCATATCTTCTTAAGGGTATATACTTCTTAAAGGTTTATACTCCCAGTTTAAATTATTTTTCTGCTCAAATATTTTCGCGCAATACGTCATCGTTGACTTAATTCTTTGCGCAAATATTTTCGCGCACGACTACATCGTCTGATATTTTAGGCGTCCATTTTAGTACTTAATGAACCTTATGTTGAGTAGGAAGCCTTATTTTTGAGTTTCCACCTAAATTTTGTGAAAGTGCCATTGGTTTAATCGTAAGATAATTTAACGCATTATACAAAAAATTAAAACATTTGCTCTTTGCAGTCACTTTCTATCTTTTATTTTTACTTTGATTTACACATTTGTTACACTTTACGTACGCATTTAATTTTACTTTGACGTACGCTTTCATTTTATGATTGCAAGTTTTGCATGCAAAATTTCAAGGAAAGGCAATATACGGATTATTCAATTTCAAGAAGATACATTTATAAGAAATAAAATTCCAGTTTGGGTGTGGTTGACAACATAAAAGCATTGTTATTGCAATATATTGCGCAAGATTGACGAAAGGATGTCATCTTGGTTTGCATTTCTGCATTATTTTTTATACCAGGGGTTCTCAAGAAGATGTATTATATTTTGTAACAGGTATTTAATGTTTAATGATTTTTTAGTAATTTAAGGCTATTTTTAAGACATATTTTATTTAACCCTATCATTTTAACTGTTAATAAACATAGTTTGTATATTTTTTTATTTTTTACATTTTGATAAAATTTTTATTGTAAAACTCGGTTTAGTTATTCCGAGCATTATTAAAAATAATTTGGCGCCCGAGATCATTTTATTAGTGTTACATTGCAATTTTTTTTTATATTGGTGTGCAGTGGAAGTAACCTAGCAGAAATTGTGGTAATTAAGCAAATCAAAAGAATGAACCACCCTATGTTAATCTACCGACTGGGACAAAGACATTATTTGTGGTGAATGGTTAGTATCTCCAGTTAGTTTAACGATTTGTGTTATGAATACATTTTTACACTTATTTCTTTATTATACTATTAAAACATTTTATACGATTACCAGTTCGACCACTTACATTATAAGCTGTGATCATTTTGAAAACTATTTAGAGCAGACAAGAGATTTTATTCTTTCGTTGCGGTTATATCAGGTAATTTAATTTTTGTTATAGAGAAGAGAGGTTCTATGAGAAAAAGTTAGATTAAAAGCATAAAGTAAGTACAAAAAAAAATTAATATCTATTAATGATTTTCTTAGATCATTTGATTCTCGTATCGAAAGATCGCCCCAATTGACATCTTCAGCAATGTAATCAAACACTTCAATTAAATTGCTTCTGTTATCAAATATAGTGTAAACAATACGACAGTTGAAGTTCCAACGTATTTTGAAAATTTTTCGACAGTCTTTTTCGAAGACCGTGTCCAAGAAATGTGTACGTTTAGTTCTGAAAAAAAGCCGAAAATCCAGCCAAATTCGAAAACAACATATTCGACATTCTATAATTTTTTTAGATGAATCTTGGAGCACTAAATTTAGTTTATTAGCATAACAGTAAATATTAAGCAGTGAGCAGTAGAGAGCAATAGATTTCACCAATCAATTCTCCAGCTATCACTCCCGTTCCCTCATACATTTGCCAGATTGAAATTAGCTTGATCTGAATTTTATGGATGTTGCACGATCAGATCCCAACTTTGGAATGAGGACGGTTGGCCGGTGTACCTGTTGAAATTACGACATAACACACGTCGTATGAGGTTTGGTGTATTCTGGTGTAATAGACAGGTTCTATTCATGCGAGCGTTTTATAGTGACAGAAACAATGTTGAAGACGGTCAACAAACATACACCAGCATAACTCCACCGTTAGCTGTTAATGGTTAGACGAATCGTTGATGAGAAACCGTCCATGCGATCGCATGACTGATTTCAGTTGGTGCTGCTTAACGATTCAATATTCAATTTGTTGTAATTCTGTTGTCTTGTGAGACGTTTGATTAAAATAATAAGTTCAATACCTAACTGTCAAACATTTTGATTATAATTAAAACTGCTCACTTAGAAGTATTAGTATATTAGCACTATACCTTGTTAGGCCGGTGATTAAAATGAGAAAGATCCTACAAATAAGTCATTATTTTGGAGCATTAATTTAACTATTCAACGTTCTGTTCGAAATTGGTTATCTAAAGGTTGGAAGACCTCGAATATTTTGATTTATACTTAGCAAATCACCACTCATTGCAGAGAACGAATATGCACCATGCCGTCAGACAGTCATTAGCCGTAGCTGTCAGTAATAAAAAACGCTCGCATGAATAGAACCTGGCTGTCTATTACACCAGAATACACCAAACCTCATACGACGTGTGTTATGTCGTAATTTCAACAGGTACACCGGCCAACCGTCCTCATTCCAAAGTTGGGATCTGATCGTGCAACATCCATAAAATTCAGATCAAGCTAATTTTAAAATTAAAAAAAGAACAAACCTGACGGCATCGTATTTACGATGTCGCGCAGATTGTAGGAGTAGTTCGAGTTCGACAACCTTGTCTGGCACGACAATTCAGAATTCACCAGAAAGTCCGAGCCGAGTGTGTCCGACGAACCAGTATGGCTGATTGGCCCGCCGCCAAGCAGTCTCACGGCACCAGTAACATCGCGATAACAGAAGAGGAGAAAACCGAAGAAGACACCGCCACCAGACGTCGCGGCGTTAGTGGAGGCCCCAATCACGGTTCCAACGTCGTCCAATGCCGCCCCGCCCAAGTCCAGCGTGAAGCCGCTAGTCTAAGATCTATTAGCGACTTCAAGACCCAGACGAAGAAACCGAAGAAGACACCGGAGGTCCATTCGCCTACACCGCCGCTCACAGACAACATAGTAATCATTCGACTAAACGAGAATTGGGTTGCTTTCTGGCGAGAACTCGACCGATAACTGATAGTCTTCAGGAGAACAAAGGTAGTCATCGAGGTAATCTGGATACAACCTGTCTCACTCCAGGACCGAGACCGGCTGAAGAGTTATATGGAGAGGTGTGGTAATCCGCACCACACATATCTGGCAAAGAGCGAGCGTTGGGCTAAGAATTATACGTGGCGTTCCTGCAGAACTTTCTGAGGTCGATGTAAGCTCAAAGCTGAAACTACAAGCTATTAAAGTTCTTTCTTGCTTCAGAATGAAGCAGCGAGGACGCCCTATCCCCTTGTGATGATAGAGCTACCAACAGAAAAGGACAACAAGAAGATCCGGATGTACGTCGCGAGTACGTCGCCCGTTTCCAACTGACCGTAGAAAACTTGCGGCGGAAAACTGGCATCGGGAAGTGTCGCCGGTGTTACGGTTTTCACCGCGCACAGCTACTTCAGGGCGGCGGTACATTGTGCCAGGTGCACCTAAAATCACCACTCTAGTCAATGCACAACATCCGAACCGACCAGGACAAGTGCGTTAACTGTAGTGGGAGACACCTCGCTAACTTCAGGAGATACCCGAAATTCCGTGGACCTCCACAGCAGACTAAGGCTGAAGCTCCACCGCGACAGAAGAGTCGACTGCGGCGCCTTCTTCAACTCTGACCAGCGTCAACTACGCCCGAGCGACGGCAGGCAAGGTTGAGAAAGCGGAAGTACTGAAAGCAGTTACCACCGCCGTCGTCACCCCTGCCCAACCCGTCTTAGAGTTTGACTGTGTATTAGGCTTCCTCGGAGGTATTAATGTGAAGAAGGCCCTACTTGTCGTTAGCAAGGTAACAGCGGCGCTCGCTCTAGTTAAAACTGCAATGGACCTGTAGGGAGAGATTCTCCTATACGATTCAGAGGTGGTTGTCCTTTTTGGGTCCGACGCGAAGACTGGTGCAGCAGGATAAGTATATAGTATCGACTTTTATTTAATTCTTCATGATCTATTAATACCGACTAATTATTCACACAACTAATACATGTTTCCCTTTATTTCAGATATACAGGCATCAGCAGCATCAACTACATCAATCGAGCGACGACGGTACAGTCCACACAACCGCACAACTCCGCTAGCAACAACCACCAACATAAGACTTTTCTTTGGATACCCACAAAACTTAACTCAATGATGTCAACAGGCATACCACATCAACACTAACCATGCATTTCACGCGCTGAAGAGGACTAAGACTCTTGAGCAGCGCATCCTCAAAGCAACATAATACTTAAAATATTTCATTATTTTGTAATATTGTACAATGTATTGTACCTGTATATATATATATATATATATATATATATATATATATATATATATATATATATATATATATATATATATATATATATATATATATATATATATATATATATATATATATATATATATATATATATATATATATATATATATATATACATATATATATATATATATATATATATATATATATATATATATGTATGTGTGTGTTTGCCTGTGTGCGTGTGTGCGTGCGTGCGTGCGTGCTTGCTTGCTTGCTTGCTTGCGTGTGTGTGTATTGTTAAAAGTCTAAAAATTCTAATAACAATTTTGTGATTTAAGTGTTTTTATTGTTGCGTGAAACGTTAGCAGGATAGAGAAAATTCTCACTTGTTGAGAGAGTTCAGCTTTTTAGCCTTTTCATTGGCTAAAAACGAGAATAATATTCACTAGAAAACTAAGGGTTTGACAGCGTGGTTTTTAGATAGAACCAATTCGGTTGCGCTTTGCTTCATCCCCCTTCCCCCGATGTGGTGTTATTTACTCAATTTACACAAAGCGACTTTCGAATTTTCGTAATTTACAGTTCGCGTTCTGCGGTTTTACTTAAAGCAATCCACTTGTCAATCGTTATTGTGGGCAAACTTAGTACTTCTTTTCTGTCTTTTTGTGGAGTTGAATGAAGGTGTTGAAATGTGCCATATTTCGCACGAAAGGTGAGCGGTTTTGAACTATAAATTGGTGATCTCACCTGAATTTTCTCGTTCAAGGGAAAATAAAGCTGTTAAACTTATAAACACCGAGATAGCTGTGGCGCTTATAATAGTGGCAGTGTAGTAACGGTGCCTTCTTCAACACCAACCGATAATTATTATTCACATCATTGATATTACTTTTTATTTATTTCAGGTACGCATGACATCATCATCACCTACACCAGACGAGTCTACAGAACTCTACGCAACTCCACAACCAAATATGAACACACATGAATTTTTTTGGATACCCACAAGAGGCAACTCAATGATTTCAGCAGGTATACCTCTACGCCAACACATCATCAACCACACATTCCACGCGTGGAAGAGGACGAAGGCTCCTGAACAACGTACCAACAAAATAACACAATACGTATGTACCATTTTGTAATATTGTACTATGTATTATATATATATATATATATATATATATATTATATATATATATATATATATATATATATATATATATATATATATATATATAATGTCCAGAGATTGATTTATTCGATTCGACTTAAAATCAACTCGTCGAGATCGTCAAAAATCTAATAAGTTTGCTGCAGCACCTAAAGTGTGGAATAAAATTGTTTCTACCTATGTCCGTTATAGACTTTGAAACCATCCTACCGATATGCTCAAAAAATAATGCGAAGATGGTTTTAGACGAATAAAATAGGCACATTCGATCCGACTGATTTTCCCCAATTTTGAAATTTTTTAATTTATGTTTTTAAATTGGGTATCCGCTATGTTTTATATTTTTTATAAGAAAAATTTTACCTTTAAATAAATATCGTAAACAGTTATTGAGGTGTGTTGTCACCATAGCGCGGAGAGGAACTCCACGCTAGTGTGTTATAAACCAGGAGCAAACATTACCATTAATGAACAACTATTTCCCACAAAAGCCAAAAGTCTATTCACCCAACATATGAGTAATAAACCCAATAAATTTGGTAGAGTTTTGGATTGCAGCTGTCGTTGAAACGAAATATATGTTGAATGGATTTCCTTACTTCGGTAAGGACGATTCAAGGCCAACTAATATGTTATTATCTGAACATATTGTGATGCACTTAATGGAACCCTTTCAAAAAAGGGGAGAAATGTAACTGTAGATAACTCTCACTATGACCAAA
Source organism: Vesta saturnalis (assembly GCA_036346205.1). Classification (NCBI taxonomy): domain Eukaryota; kingdom Metazoa; phylum Arthropoda; class Insecta; order Coleoptera; family Lampyridae; genus Vesta; species Vesta saturnalis. The sequence goes on along the minus strand of JARFJB010002506.1, from coordinate 19,268 downwards.
AGTTTGCAAAAGGAGTCAACATCACTAGTTGGAATTGTGAGCCGAAGTAGAAGATTTTACCAGCTGCTATAAAAAAATCGAGAAATGATTTGTATTGTACGAAGGTTTATGTATGTGACGATATTTCTCTAACAAGCTATCAAGCAAAGAGATCGAAAAATGTGTGTATTCTCAGTAGTATCCATAAATTACCAGCGAATGAGGGACCGAAGAAACTACCAGAAACCGTAAAATTCTACAACAATACTAAAGGTGTCATGTATTCATTATTTTATCAAGATTTGCCGATAAATCTCTAATTTATAAATTATTTCCTAGTACCGAACATCTTGAATGTAGTATAGGTTCTCGTAATTGGAAGTAATGACGCATTCATGATTGGAGAAGCTTTTCTATTGTAACGTTTTCTTTTATCGTTTACGTAATTTAAAGGTTTACGAATTTTTTTTGTCTTTTCCAAAAGACAAAAATTAAGTTTTGTTGTTGATCGAAGTAAAATGGAAGTTTAAAAAGGAAAATGTGATTTACATTTTGGTATCGATATTTAGGAAAACCCCTTTTACTAGAATTTGAAACGAAACATTCGTTAGTATATTTGTCAATAAGGATAGTTTTGTAGAAAAAAAAATGCTTTCATATTTTAATTTGGTTAAATCACGTTGGGATCGCATCATTTAAAAAATTTAAATTAAAGAACGTATTCAAATATTACATTGTAAGGTACACCTTTTACAATGGTTTTAGTTAGCCGCCAGATAGGCACCATTTCTATTGATAAGAGTTTGGTTTTAAAATAAAGAAATTGCTTTAAATACATAGCATTAAAGGCTAGTTTGCCTGAACATTCCAATTTACCATATATCACATTTCTCAGGTAAGAACTCGTGTAGAAACAGGCTTGCTGACAAAGAAATCTCTCTCGTTGATTTTCGAGTTTGGTTCGTGGATGCACGTAAGTAGGAAATTTAAGTTTTTTTGCTAATTAGAGTGGAAGAGGTTTAAAAAGCTAATGTGGCAGTAAGTAAAATTTTTCATGGTAGCAGTGTTGGTACAGGTTTAAAAGCGTACAGGTTGGGGTGCGAAGTTACCGCGAAACGACGTTGATTAAGGTTCGTGTCGAAGGAACTACCGTTAAAGGGGGTCTTCATCCCCTAACAAATTCCAGTAAGGGATCATATAATTAATGTTAACAAATTTTATGGTGTGTAATTGTATTATTTTTGTTATGTGTTGGGGTAAACGGTTGTATACGCCTTTTCGCTATAGGTTGACTTTTCATTGTTTTCTTATTATCGCTTAAATTTTAATACAGGCGTATCCATCCGCATTTTTATCCAAATTTATTGGAAGTGTTTTATTATTGTTACTCAAATTGACCACGTTTAAATCGAAATTATAGTAGGTTGAATAGAGGGCAATTTACAAACGCTAGCTAGGCTCATAGACAAATTTAGATAAGATTAACAATGCAATTCGCTTAGTAAGCCATATTGTAACTGCTTTTTCTTGTTTTTTATTAGATTTATTTAGGTTATTGGACTTGTATTTTTTTAATGTAAATCTATGAATTACACAGCATCCGGTTATTACCATATTTTTTTTAGAGCATATTTGACCATGGATTGAGTTAATTACAGATGGTAGTAAGTGAACTAAAGTTTTTTATTTTACTTAACCGTGCAAATATTTGTTTTGAAGCCTTTTAGGATGTATAGGTAAGCAAGTTATTTGGCTATTTTGAGCGAGTTGTGAACTACCGTAATTAGGGTTATCATCCCCTATTGTGACATTTCACATATCCTAGCGCCCATTTCCGGTTTTATGACGATTTCAACTCCTATTTTGACTTATGTATGGTATGCTATCCTACCGTGCGCAAAATTAAGTAATCTTACTCACCCCGACCGCTGGCCAGCCGTGTAATTTTATCTGTTATTTCGTTTTACTGCCAGTTTATACCGTAACAAATGCAGGGTAGATGTTTTGGACCAAATGGAAAGGAATTACACAACCAAATCATCTTCCAGGAGGTGACCTCTACAAGTATTTTTTAACATACTTGATTTAGCAGCAGTAAATTCATGGATAATTTACAATTTATGTACTAACGAAAACATAAGTCGTCGTAAATATATTTTGAAACTCGCCGATGAACTCAGGAGTGAGTATGTATGTACAAGAAAATCCACTACATAACAACAAGATGGGTCGCAATCAACAAACAAGCGAAGGTAATGGCAAACTAAAAAAATTGCCAATAAATCAAGACAATTTCAAAATCTGTAAAAAAGTAGTATATGGGAAATCCGTTTGCATTGTAACTAAATGAAATTATATGTTCAGGGTGTATTTAATTCGTCATTGTGTATTAGTGTCTTCAAAACAAAAGAGTTTGGGTTTATTATTTTGCCTTTACAATGTAATTCTAACCTCCGGTCAATTTGACCCGTGTCGTATTTATAGGTAAGTAAGTTATGCCGTATTTCTAGTGTTAATAAAATGTTGGGAAACCGAACTAAGGAATGCATACTATGTTTTTGATGGTATTGAGTAATCGTTAAAAATGACGGACAGGCGCCATTTTGTAGAATAATTTGAAATGGGATCATATGGCAAGTATGCCTCATTTGAAAGCTTGTTTCAAGTGCTTTTCAACATCAACAACATTAAGATATTATTACTGATTATGAGTATCAACCCAAAAACCTCAAAACGTTAATTGGCGTTTTTGGGTTGAAACTCATGAATCACTAGTAATATTTTAATGTTGTTGATGTCGTTGAAAAAACTTGGAACAAGCTTTCAAATGAGGTAGAGTAGTAGTTACAAAACGTCGTGACACTCTAGATGTGCGGCGCGATTTTCTACAATTTGAAAAAGTTAAACGAGGTTATAATCGGGAAACTTCGGTAGCAAAATGCCATCGTAAAACTATACGGCAAATGAATAAATTTAGTTTATTATAAGTTTTCTTATGAACCCATAAGTTCAAAGGTAAATATGTAATTAAAAATTAAATTAAATTGAATAAATTTAGTAATTATCGATTTATATCGTAACTGAATACATTTTTATTACCTATTTCATATTTGCATTAAAATAATGCAATAACCTAACCTGTTCAACATCAGCTGTTTTTTATCAGGGATTTGCAAAATTGAAGTTCAACGTTTTATAAACTTTTAATTACAGCCAACAGGTAGACGGAAAATAATAACTTCTGATAAGATTTTTGGTGTTAATCTTAGTAATCATCGAATAGGTAAATTCTTAAAACTGATCGTTGATCGCAGGTTTAAATATTTATATTTTTAGGAGCGAACAGCAGGAATTAATCAAGTAGCGTCATTACATTAAAATATGTGTCATAAAGTGCTACTACAAATATGAAAAGCATTTATTCAGTTCACATTATTAGTTTATTGTACCGATTAGAAAATATGAAAAATTATTTGTTCGATAACTCTTAGATTAAGTAATAGTAGGTGTAAAATATGTATACTATCAAAACTTGAATGAAGCTTCTCAATGTGATTATAATATTATAACTTGAAATACTTCTAATTGGAGGACAGAACACAAACGTTGAACTAACAATTACGTTTGTAGTAAGTATTTCAAATCCTAATACCAGTATGTAAAATAAATCAGAAATTGATAAAACATTTTAAAATGTAATTTTATTAACATACAAAAATAAATTATAGAAGTTTAATTAGTTAGAATCTAATTCACTGTCGCTGTCTTTGTCACAACCGCTGTAATAAGTTTCTTCATCACTTTTACCTGTATTTACAGTAGAAATCAGCTCTTCGACTTCATCAATAAATATTCTTGTTCAATCTTTTCTGTATGTTTGCACACAGCTTCCCATTCTTCACAACAAATTGATTTAAATTTATTCTCTAATTTCCACACATCCTCAAATTTAAACGTAATATTATTACTTCCTACATAATTTTTAACTTGAACCGATATCTTTTCAATTGGATTTAGCTCTGGATGGTAGGGAGGCAACCTTACCACAGAATGGCTATGTTCAGCTATCAACTTATCGATTATATAATTTTTATGAACTGGTCGTTGAAGTTTAATTTTCTCATAGAGTTCGGGTTTTGTTTCACTTTGTTCAAATGCAGTACCACGTTCGTTTAACCACTTCTGAATTTCACCTTTTTTCCAGGCACATGTTGGATTAGGCTCGGTAGATATGTTGTGGTAAGATGTATTACCAATCACTAACACAGAATTAGGCTCGAGATTGGGAATAAGTTTTTCTCTCAAGCACTTAATATACTTCTTAGAATTCATGTCGACATGGTAATCTCCTGACTTTAATCCTGATTTAAACATCAACAATGTATTTGGTACAAATCCTTTAGCACCACCATAATGTAACATTATTAGGCGTTGTCCTTTTGAAACAGGTGCTTGCACTCCCTTGTCACTGCTGTCGTACCACCAAGTGAACTCTTATGTGAACTGTGCAAGTTTTATTCGTCACTATAAATGATGTTTCTGCCCTCTTCTCTATGCTTTTTCATTTTTCTTAAAAATGAGGTTCTTTTCGTCTTTATTGTGGAAGTTTCCCCAAGACCTGCCCGTTGTCTTTAGTCTTCGGCCACCTTTTTCACAATCGATCGAAAGCTGCTTAATTTACCTCTTAAATGTATCCCTTCTTCTTGGACAGCTGCGAACACATTTTTCTTTATTAGTTTTTGCTTTTGGATATACAGAAAGTTGTAAATTATTCTTCATATGCCTGTTGCTTCTGCTAATCTTTCATACACACGATCGACAGGGATAATAAAATCTTTTGGTTCTTTTTCTCGCTTCATAAATTCATACAATTTATAAATAATTTCATGAACTTGACTCTGAGCAACTACTCCACTCATGTTCAAAGCGTTTACTTGGCAGTTGTAAGGTTATTTTGACGCACCGTGTATGTGCAGGGTTTTGATAACGTATATAGCGTGTTTTGAGTGCAGCTGAAGCGAGTTTGCATGAAAAGAATTTTTTTTGTGAGTATGCGTAGTGCAAGTGGTGTAAATGATACGCCACTGAATTTTTAATGAAGCTTTGGTTACCACATGAAGAAGTATCTGAAGATTATAGAAAGATTTTCGTGTTGAAAGCGTCAGATTTGATTGAGAAATAATGCTTTGTGTAAATTTGTATTGATACGACGCTGATAGGACTACTGGTCTTTTGCTACCAGGTGTACAGCAATTTGGTTAAATGAAACTGGTGTAGATGTGCGAATAAATGAGTTTACAAGTTTGTGATGTTATTTTAACGTACAATAAGGGATTCATATGCACATTTTTGATTATAGAAATCTTTGGTAATGTGCGATATTGATAAATGGAATGCGTACATGTATATGTAAAGGGACATTAGAATGTGATGTTTTCACGTAAATTGTGCAGAAATAAAATTCGTGCACAGGCAAGATGTGTATGAAAAGTTGAGTTAAGATCTGAGGAATATACTGAATGAATATGGTGAGGATGGACGGGGAGATTTTATAAATTTTCACGTAAAATGAAGATGGCGACAAGTGTTGTATAAGGGTAGCGTGATTGTCCATGTCGGACATTATGACGCGAGTGTAGAGCCGCAGTAGAATGCTCAGTTGTGATAGGTCAATTTTAAGTTTAGTGCGAACTTATTGTGACGTATTGGCAATATGGCGAGTAGAAGGTGTATAAGTGAGTGCCCAAATAGGAGAAGGGAGATTTAGATTTTGATAGTCAGAACTGACGAGCTAAAGTTAAGTATAGATGGCGCGTGTTCAGGGGAACTCTTAGAATGGGTTAGTGTAGTGTTTATGAAATTGGAGTTTCCGTAGTACGCACTTAAAGCGGCTACAATAACCCTTAGGGGGGATAAATCGTTTAGACATTCATAAATAAACAAGTTTAATATATTGAGAAGGTGAAGAAAAACATCAGTGATTTTTCTTGAAGAAGTTTTAAAAGTGCGAAAGCAGATTTGAACATAACGTAGCAAATATTTTGTGACAGTGTTTAGTAGTGGAGCGCGTGATCCAAAGTTACTATACAAGGAAAGCCTGCAGTGACCAGTTAAGTAAACGAAACAGGAATTTGTAAAGTTGGTTAAAACATTTGTAAGCATTATTGATTTTGTATGAGGTACATTTGTATAAGTGTTAGTAATACCAGGTGTAGTGTAAAAACAAAATAAAAAGTTTTACTATTTACATGGAAGTAAACATTGTTAATAGTAATAAATGTTTGAAAGGGCAAACATAAAATCCATAAGGTTATGTTATGATACGCGAGTGAACGAACGATAGACACTGCGTTAGTGATTACGGCTTACCCCTTATGATTATATGCATAGTGCATTGGCAAAGCTAGAAAGTTTTATTGGGAGCAGACCATATGGACTACAATTTTGCTACACCGAAAAAGGATTAATTACCTTATTAAGTAAGCACTAGATTTAAATTTTATTGAAGCAAGATAAGTACGATTATCTTTTAAGTACATGATTTTATTGTTGTGTTAATTACAGTTCTTTCAAAGTAAAAGGTAATCGGACTTGAGCTATTTTATGTTTTAGTATTAAGAATTGGTGGTTTATTCAACCACATTGTTGTAATTTACATGCGAATTTGTCAATATATGTATATATATATATATATATATATATATATATATATATAATTAGGACTTTTGATAATAAGTATGAAACTGTTACGTTTAGGCAAATAAAGTTTTAAACAAACTTACCTTAATTTTGACGTTAAATCGATCTGAGTAAAAAATAGGGGTTTCTATTTGATTTTTTGAGTAACTTGCATTTTCGATAGTCAAGTTTAGACATTCATAATTTTATTTTTATGAAAAATACAAATGTCATTTTTGCAGACTGTTGCAATAAACCTTTGTCTACAACACCTCAAAGTTTTATTCAAATTGTTTGAAAGGAACAGAACAATTAACGAGTTATTACTACGACCGCATCTGTCAATTTTTTGGAAAAATGTTTTTTTAAATGACTGAAATTTCGTATCTAGTTTATTTAACAAACTTACCTTAAAATTCGACATAGAATCCAAAAATGTATTCATATACAGGTGGTCCATTTAAAATAAGCGACTAAGTACCGACTTCCGGTATAACCGGAAGTGGTACAATAAAATTGATTTTAGATCAAGGTTTATGCTAACATCCAAACCCTGTCACAATTTTATTTCAAAAATTATATAAATTATGATTTAATTATATCAAGGATCAAGTCTCAAAGGCAATGACCTCTATTTTATATATATATCATTATATAATAAATATAATATATTTTATATATATTACTAAATAATATATTATATTATATATATATTATAAGTAAATTTAATATAATTTGTAAAAATGTATAAAATGAGCTACATACTTCAAAAGTCATTTTTGCCAAATAGAAATTTTTTTTTTTCAAATTCGATATACAACATAAGTGTAAAAATTTAATACTTTATGAGTAAATCGAAAAAAACTACATTTTACTGCGGAGGTAGTAACTATATACTTATCAGTGCATTCTTACACGATAAAGTCGCTTATTTAGTATTTCTTGCTCGTGATCAAATGTAAATTAATTTACAATAAATGTTCAAAATGTTGCCCGTTAGACGCAAGACATTGTTGAACCCGTCTTATAACGGTTTCATTTGTAGCCCTTTTAATTTCTTGTGGAGAAAGAGAATTGAAGGCATTTTGCACTCTTGCAATGCAGCCTTCTTTAGTCGTTAGTGGTGTAGCATAAACAATATTTTGAATTCGACCCCAAAGATAAAAATCCATTGGCGTAAGATCAGGTGACCTAGGTGGCAATGGAAAGGGACCATTATTGGCAAACAAATGATCTTCAAAAATTTCATAAAGTTTCATGGAAACAGCGTTGGTGTTGTGAGGGGGCGCACCGTCTTGTTGGTACCATAAGTTTTCCCTTTCTAGATTTAATCGGGGTTGAATTCGAGTGTTTAATATCTCAAGATAATTTTCTCCTAGAAATTAAATTTGTAATCATAAATCACAACAATCAACTATTTTAAACCTCTCAAATTTCCGTTGTAAATATACACGTCAAAGATTTCGTTATTCCGAATAGCACAAAATACGTTAAAATTCCAAATTTCCTGAAAATGGCATTCGCGAATTGGATTGCTATTTTCGTTATTCCAGTAATGCGAGTTTCGACGATTAAATATGCCATTTTTCGTAAATTTAGATTCGTCCGTCCATATGATATTAGCCAAAAAATTAGGAATTTCTTGTATTTTGAGCAAAATTGTTTCACAAAATTCGATACGTTTCAAGAAATCCGCTTATTTCAAATGTTGAACTAATTGTAAACAGTATGGTCTAAACTTATGTTTCTTAAGAATTCTTCTGATAGTTGTTGGTGTTAAGCCAATATCTGTTTTCACGTCGTTTATGGAATTACAAGGATAGGCACGGAAATGTCCTAAAGTTATAACTTCATTCTGTTCGTTATCAATAGCAGTTTTTTTGCGAGGCGCAGAATGTTTAAATGTGCCAAACTGTTCCAAATTTTGAACTAAACGTCTTATTGTATCTGCTGATGGTCGGGGGCGCTCAGGATAGCGTTCGATAAATGTTATTACTGTTCGTTTTATAACTCTATGACATTCTCCGTGAATTAAAATTAAATTCAGATAAACTGTATTGGAATATTCAAGTCGAACCATTTCATCAAGAAAAACACAAACTGTCAACAATTTTCTTAAATTATTGACTACAAAAGAAAAACAAAATAAATAAGCATCTTTATCGTGTAATGATGCGCTGATAAGTATGTATTACCTCCGCAGTAAAAAGTAGTTTTTATCGATTTACTCATAAAGTATAAAATTTTTACACTTACGTTGTATATCGAATTTGAAAAAATGACTTAGAAAATTTCTATTTCGAAAAAATGACTTTTGAATCACAAAATTATAACTTTTATAATTTTTTGCAGTAACTTATTCAAATATTTTTCTTTATTTCAATTCTCAATTATTTGGTTTCCATGGTGACCTCGAACAAGGATAATAAGTATGAAACTGTTACGTTTAGACAAATAAAGTTTTAAACAAACTTACCTTAATTTTTGACGTTAAATTGATCTGAGTAATAAAAAATATTTGATTTTTTTGAGTAACTTGCATTTTTTGATAGTCAAATTTAGACATTCATAATTTTATTTTTATGAAAAATACAAATGTCATTTTTTGCAAACTGTTGCAATAAACCTTTTCTTATAACACCTCAAAGTTTTAATCAAATTGTTTGACAGGAACAGAACAATGAACAAGTTATTACTAAGACCGCATCTCTCAATTTTTTTAGAAAAATGTTTTTGTTTTAAAACGACTGAAATTTCGTATCTAGTTTATTTAACAAACTTACCTTAAAATTCGACATAGAATCCAAAAATGTATTAATATACGGGGTGTTCCATTTAAAATAAGCGCCTAAGTACCGACTTCCGGTATAACCGGAAGTGGTACGAACGTGAAAATATTTTAGATGAGTTAGACCTAACATCATTATCCTGTCACCACATTTTCAAAATTATAGTAAGTTTGGTTTAGCAGATACTTATAGGATCAGCTCCCAAAGGCGGACCCTGTATATATATATATATATATATATATATATATATATATATATATTGTTATCTCTACGACTTTAATTTATATAGCTGTATATATTAGTGAGTTATAGAAGGGCTGTTATTTTTCCTTAAAATTAATCATTTCTTAGGTCGATAGGATTCATATACTATACATGGCAGGTATTTATCGAATACAAAGTTTTGTATGTCTTCAAATTAAAACCGCTTCGCTTTTAAATGCTGTAAATACAAACAACAGTGGAAATGGACATATATTTTGTAATTACTTTGGAAAATATTGTTACCTGTATGAATTTGTACAGTAACAACGCAGTGAGTTATAACATAATGCCACAGTGAATGAAATTTTCGTATCTAATTTAAAAGCCTGTAACTCCTTCGGGATTAATATTGATTAAAACTTTTTTCCGCTCGCATTTTCTGCGTCACAAGTAAATTACGTTTTACAGCGAATGTTGTGTTACGAAATTAACGCGTACCTAATAATATTTATTTCACCTTTCTACAATTAGATTTTTGAGGTATCTTTGTTATTTTTTTCTGGTAGCTTTATAAAGGTATTTTTATACATCTATCAGCATAATTACATAAAAATCTTTAAGTGGGTAATATAAATGGTAGATGCAAATAATCACTATTTATTTACATAAAAATCTAATAAAAAACTTTTCTTATACCAGACGTAGATACATACGCAAGGATAACTTTAGACTAATGAAATTAATATTACCATTTTCAGTGTACCCACTCTCGTTATCAATCATTTTAGAAACTCCAGTTCATACGGAATTCAATTAAATCCAGCTTTCAAGAAAAACCTATTATAAAACAATTTTATACTGCCACATTTGCATATTTCAGACTGCCCTTGTAATCAATATTAAATTCATCAAGTAGCTTTACGTACGTCTCTATAAATCTCGATCATTTTTTATGACAAAAACGTATAGCTTTTCTGGAGCATACATACAGTTGTAAGTATTCACGGACGAAGTAAAATTACTTTGGGAATACGAATTCGTATAAATCAAGGCATGTTACCGTTTTTATAAATCCTTAAGATAATTTAATTGGATTAGGTATTTTTTTAAGTAACTCCACCTTTATAATCGATTACCTAAACGGATCTTATACATTTTTAAACAGTTTTCGCAATTGCGATTTTGGAAATTATGACATGGAAACACACTCTTAATATGTTCCATGTTAAAAGAAGTTTTAGCCTATCAGAATTTTAAAAGTTTTGTGGATGAAATATTAAGGAAGGAAATCGTTTGTAAAAACTACTAGAGGAATTACCTTTGGGTTCCTTCAAATATGGATTCATTATCCACTCCATTCAAATTTGCTGTTGATTAGGGTGGGCTATGGAATTTTTAAAGATAATAGTAACCCGTAAATGAGAAATAAAAGTTTCCGAACATGTAATGAAAAAGAGAGTGTATCAGATAATATATTATTAATAAAAGAGTATGAACGGTTTTGTTATTATTTTAACAAATTTAAATGACGCCAGAAATCTAAATCAAAAACTTATAGTCAGGCCACGTGGATTTACGTAACTTAAAAACATATTTGTGTTCAACATATTTTCATCACTCTGATGTTTACCACAAACATAAAGTGAAGAACAAGTTATTCCGCACAAACATAACTTGCATTGAAGTTCTAGTTACATACGTGTTGATACGAGTTTCTGCTGCGTTAATTTCCTTGCGACAATTGTATATTTCTCGACAATAACTATAAACTCAAAGGATGTAGCAACTCGAATGCAATTACAACTAATTAATTATTTTATTATTATTATTTTCAATACCTTCCGTTTCTGATGCCTTTCCCTCACGGAAGGCATTGCAAAATTTTATTTGTATTTACAATACTGAATTAAGGAAAGTTATTTTAAGGAAATCAGTTAGTTGCTATTTAATTTTTTGCGAAATTAAAAATATATTAACTCGAATATATTCAATATATCAATAAAATTCCATTACAAACACCTTTATTATAATTATACAGGGTGTCGCATAACGTAATGTCATGTAAATAGGGTAAAAGGTTTTAACAAAGTTTTGCCTTAAAGTAAACCGTTTTCATAATACAGAGGGTTAGATTGTTATTGTTGTTATTCAGTTTAAAATCCAAACTAGGATGTATTATGGAAACGACTTTATTTAGTTGTCAAACGCCATCTGGTTGTGCTGATTGACAGTGTTCGAAATGTTTACTTTTACAACGCAAGGGAACGCCGATTTCCATTACCTTTTAGGGTTCTTGCAATGGAAACTGAACAGCAGCTGTGCGAGAGTATGCGTTGAGATTTCCATACCGATGATTACCAGACCGACGAGTTTTGAAAACCGTACGCAACCACCTGCGCCAACACGGATCTTTCCCGAAGCCATCGACTGAACGTCCAATACAACAAGCACTGGGAAATAATAATAATCCCAGAACATCTGTTCGGCGAATATTTGCGCATGTTAATGTATCTCAAATGCGAATTTGAAGGACATTAAAACGTCATGGTTTTCATTCATTTTATATCCAGCATGTTAAAGCTCTCTTGCCCATAGATTTTCCCAAACGCATGAAGTTTTGCCGCTGGATAAATGAGAATCCACAAGTAGTCAATAAAATTTTATTCAGGGTTGAGTCAACTTTTACAAGGGATGGTTTAATGAATAGAGCCGTTTATGGAATTTCGAGAATCCACATGAAACCACACAGTCAAATAATTACTTGACACGCGTGGATTATTATTTGTGGGATCACATGAAAAGTATGGTTTTGCAAAACACCATCAGAAACAATTGAGGATCTTAGAAGACGCATTGTTGAGGAATCAGATCTGATTCGGAATAATAATGATATGTTACATAGGGCAACTAGAGTGCAACAAACCTTTTTGAGTTGTATTAAAATTTACAATAATTAGGCAACTTCGTTCATTTTTGTGTCATGTGAATTTCATACCTTAGTGACTGAAAAATTATACGTTTAGATATTTTAAAGTGGGGTAGTACGCGCATTTCGTCTTGCACATTGAGTTCATGCGCAGACAACTATTTTGAAGTTGTTGCTGTTACGATATGAAAGCAAAAAGCTTCCGTTTTGTTCTTGAGTATTTTTATTAAAAAAGTGTCGTAAATTTTACGGTAAGAACTAACTAAACCTATTTTTCTTTGTCTATTATATTTATCCTTTTAGGCACTTTATTTATTTTTATTTTATTTTTATTTTACTTTTATTTTACTTTTATTACGTTACATTTTCCTATTACGTAATTTCATTGTATTATTACGTTTCAATGTAACGAGGATGACGCAATAACAATGGTACATTAACCATTTAAATCACCAAGTTTGGCTGTTTGTAAAGGAATTTATTTGTTTCGGATCAACGAATATCAAATCTCTTATTATATTTCCATTTCAAGATTGATTGCACAACCAAAATTGAAATCGTGCTTCGTCAGCACATCTTATCAGTAACAGTACACCAGTGGCAACCAAAATTTTAAAGTAAAACAGGTATTTCATTTCTAATTATTAGTATAAGGTATTTTTAAGTTACTAACATTAGTATTAAGAGTTCTACTTTTATAACTTGACAAAGATTTTATAATAAACCTTGTTATTGTTTTCAATTTCACATTTATTACATTTAGGTTTACTTGTTTTCCATAAAATAAGTTGGTAGATTTAAACATTTATTTAAGTTAATTTTTGTAAAAACATATCTAACCACACACACACGCACACGCACAAACGCACACGCACACGCACACGCAAACAACGCACACGCACAACACGCACACGCACACGCACACAGCACAGCACAACACGCACACGCACACGCAACGCCACACGCACACGCACACCAAGCACACGCAACAACGCAACAACGCAACGCACACGTAACAACAACGCACACGCACACGACACGCAACGCACACGCAACGCAACGCAACGCACTACGACAGCACACGCAATACAGCACACACACAAACGCACGCACACGACACGCACACACACGCACACGCATACGACAGCAACAACGCAACGACATCACGCACACCACACGCACACGCACAACGCAGCACAGCAACGCATACGCACATACACAACGCACACGCACATAACGCAATACGCACACGCAACGTACAACGCACAACAACGCAACCAACGCACACGCACAAAACACGCAAACGACATAACGACACATACGCACATACGACACGAACGCATACGCACACGCAATACCGCACACGCAACACAGCAACGCATACGAACGCAACGACATGCAACGCAACGCACATAACAACGCAACGCACACGCACACGCAAACGCAACGCACACGAACGTATACGCAACGCACACGCAACGCAACGACACGCAACGCAAAACGCAACGCACACGCAACGACACGCACACGCAAACACGCAACGAACGCAACGCAACGACAGCACAACGACACAACGCATCATCAGAACGCAACGCACACGCAACGACAGCACAACGCACACGCACATCGCAACGCAAACCACACACAAACGACAACGCAACGCACACGCAACGCAACGCACACGCACAAAAC
>JARFJB010002505.1:3107500-3140149 GCA_036346205.1 Vesta saturnalis | reverse complement strand
ACTCATGCTAAATTAATTATGTACTCTAAGAATTTCCAAATTACATAATAAAAGTAAAATTAAATAAGAATTATTAAGGTAACGTTACAAACTAAAACCTTATAAAATGATCACACTTTGATAAATTATAGGAAAACCGTTTTATTTTAATTCATCAAATAGCCGCGTACCCTTTCATTTCTGATTAAAACGGTCTAAAATTTATGCGCTAATTTTCATTAACGGCATTAAGCTTCATTAACTTATCCTTTTTGGTTACTTAAATTTTTAATGATTATAATAAACTCTTTCCTTTAAAGCGTTTTGTCTAAAATTCTGATTCAAATAATAAAGTGTATGGAATTTCTTTGAGGATTAGTACATGTGTGCTGAATATAAGATTATAAGATACAGAAAAAATCGTACTAAAACCGTTATAATTATACGTTAGTTAACGTATTTATATAGGTGAACTACGAAAATATTTGATAACGCTCCAAAACTTTAACGTACTTGAATAGGTAAATGAATGGAACAAACTTAAATAAGTCGTTAATAAGAATTACAAATTTGAAATAAACTGTTTTTAAATTGTTAGAAAAGGCTGGTTTGTGACAACATTGTGGTTTGATACCGAACGGCTTTTTTATTTGAGATTATATTTAGATTAGCTAAATTTAGTGACTTTTTTGTGTGACCAGTTATTTGTAACTATATCATGAACTGATATCATTTATTATATTCAAGTTCTTACACGGCAGCAGGATGTACATTGTCACGTGTGAATGAAATTAGGGTATTCTATAATATGATTATTCTTGTATATCTGTGAAAATTGTGCAAAAGGATGTATCGTTATTCCAGACAAATATTTGCAGTATTTAAGATTATGGTGGGAAATAGGCTTATTCGTAATTTATTTTATTAATAATAAATTAATAATAAAATAATAATAACAATAATAATAATAATAATAATAATAATAATAATAATAATAATAATAATAATAATAATAATAATAATAATACCTCCCCGATGAGATTCACCTTGACGTGGTGGGGAGGCTCAGTAGCCACTGTTG
Source organism: Vesta saturnalis (assembly GCA_036346205.1). Lineage (NCBI taxonomy): Eukaryota > Metazoa > Arthropoda > Insecta > Coleoptera > Lampyridae > Vesta > Vesta saturnalis. The sequence goes on along the minus strand of JARFJB010002505.1, from coordinate 3,139,089 downwards.
CCAGCAGTGGTGAAGCAAAGAGATCTCAAGTCGTTTGTCTTCGTCTACCGCATACCGTTTCGTCATATATTCGTTCCTTACGTCCGTTGTCTACATTTGTTTTCCTTTCGGAAAGTAAACTCCACTGTAAAATCTGAAATCTAAGGTGTTATGCGATCCGTGCCAAGAGATGAATGGCTATGCGAAGTTAGTCGCTAACGGAGCCCTCTAGATACCTGGCTGCCTCTAGTTGTAATCAGTTAAGCCTTGCTACGGTATGGGACCACTGCCGTAGTGGACCTGTTTTTGTGCCCATTCTCGTGGGAATTGTATGGAAAGTGTACATTTAAATAAAGAGTCGTCCACCTCTTTAAACGTGGATACGGTGGGGGGGGTCCGTCCAAAATCCCCCACTCCCCAATATAAACATTGAAAAGGAGGACAACTGTCCCCGGTTCTTGTTTATAGGAAAAATAGAAGGAGACTTCTCCACACTGAGTCCTTTCTTAATCTCAAAAAGTTTATTTGGATTAGTTGGAAGAGTAGAGGAAGTGAAAAAGGTTAAAGGAATGTTGCTTATTAAAACAGTGTCGAATAAACAATCCAAACGTTTGTTACAGCTCAATAGATTCTGTGGATTTGATGTAAGTGTGAAACCACATGAAACCCTAAATACTTCAAAAGGTGTTATATTCTGTAGGGATTTCTTAAACTGCAGCGAGGAAGAAATTTTGGATGGATTATCGGAAATAAATGTAATTGCTGTAAAACGAATAAAAACCAAATTGGAGGTATTCTTAAAGATACTCCTAACCTTATACTGACTTTTAATTCCACGTCTTTACCTAAGACCATAAATGCAGCCTACTATACTTTGCGAGTGAGACCATATATCCCGGCTCCTATGCGTTGCTTTAAATGTCAAAGGTTTGGTCACACTATCTTTAAATGTGAAGGTCCGCAAGTTTGTGTGTGCGGCAAACCCATACATGAGGGACTCCCATGTGAAGTCCCAGTCTGCTGTCCTAACTGCAGTGGAGATCACCCTGCAAATTCGAAAGCATGTGCGGTATATAAAAAAGAGCTTGAGATACAAGAGATAAGAGTTACACAGAAGATTACATATCCAGAAGCGAGGCGTATGGTGGGTAGTGTGGTAACATCCGGTAACTCATACGCAAACGTTGCAACACGTAAGTCTGCTTGCAGTCACTCTCAAGTGAACATTATATCTGAAGTAAAAGATATAGTAAATAATGAAATAAAAACACTTACTTCAGTCTTAATGGAGTACATCAGAAAGTCGCTATCTATGCCAACAGTATATAAAGAGGCGACGAAAGACATAGAAATTGTAATGGACGAAGAATCCAGGGTGCAAAGAGAAAACCTTCTTTGACCAGGTCACAATCTACAGAATCTAGTGTAATTTCTGTAGATGAAAAGACGTTAGAACAAGCTAAACAGCCCAAAAAGAAGAAAGGATGGCCCAAGGAAAGCCTAGGGCTCTAGTACTCAACGTGGGTCAAAAGAATAGTCTGTGATATCTACTGGTCAAGTTTAAAACCTATGTGATTAAAATCTGTGATATTTTATTATTGTGTTTGTTGAGTTTTATAATTTATTTTATATTATCAATTATCTGTGATATATGTATATTTGTCCTCGTTCATGTATCTAGTCAATCGTTGTAAAAACATATCGAGTGTTTATTTTACAATAAATAATAAAATTCATAAAAATTATCCAATGGAATTGTAGGGGACTATCCAACAATCTGAACGAGCTGAAACTGCTAATTCAAAAGCATACTCCGGTGTGTGTTGCTCTTCAAGAAACGCACTTGAAACCCAGAAGCAAATATAGCATCAAAGGTTTTAAGCTCATAAGAAGAGATTTTCACTCACCTCAAAGGTCCTGTGTAGACACGCCACTTCAAGCTGTAGCAATAAAACTTGAAATTAACGGAGGTTTACACTGTGTAATATTTATCTCCCCAATACAAATTATGATGTTGTAGAGATTGGAAAAATTAACAACCAGCTACCAATACCTTTGATCATTGTTGGTGATTTTAATTCCCACAATATAGTCTGGGGCTCTACAACAAACGATGCCCGCGGTAAGGAACTTTTAGAACTTATAGAAAATAAAAACCTTAGCATTCTAAATGATAATTCGGCTACCTATTTCAACGTAAGATCAGGAAGGTTTGATACCATTGATTTATCGATATGTTCACCAACTATACATACTAACTTGAAATGGGAAGTGGAAAATGACCTTCACAACAGTGATCATTTCCCAATAATTACGAGTATCCGAGGTGATAATCCAATGATCAAAACTGTAGCCAAATTCCAAATCCAGCAAGCCGATTGGGAACGTTTCACAAAACTGCTTATCCCTCCAAACCAGGATAGATTGAACCTTGAAGCGTTAACGTAATCTATTTTGGAAGCTGCGGAGGATAGCATACCAAAATCAAAGGCTCGGTACATCACTAAGATGGTCCCATGGTGGTCATCTGAAATAAAAGAAAAAATAGCATTAAAGAAAAAAGCTTTAAACAGATTCCGACATAGCCCTACATTGGATAACCTCGTTGAGTTTAAAAAGCGTAGAGCAGAGTATCGAAGGGGAATTCTAGAAGCACAAAGAAAATCGTGGCGAGATTATGTATCTACCGTCACACCATATGCAACAAGCCAAGAAATATGGAGAAAGATTGGGGCTATATCCGGTAAAACTGGATATAACTATCCGGTATCTCTCCGAAAAGCAGATGAGGTTTTAACAAATAATCTGATGGATATATCCAATACTCTTGCAGATCAATTTTATCAAGTCAGTAGTTCTTCAAACTACTCTGATTCTTTCCTAGAGGTCAAGACTGATAAGGAATCAATACTTATTGATTTTGATACGGAAGAAAATCTAGAGTATAACCTACTTTTTACACTGGAAGAGTTAGAAACTGCAATTCAGAGAACTAAATCTTGTTCACCGGGATACGATGGTATTCATAATCAAATGCTTCGCCATTGGAGTACAGAAATGAAGAAAACTATTCTAAAATTCTTTAATACATGCTGGAAAGAATGTACCTAACCCTCAGAAGGGAAACAAGCTATTGTGGTCCCAATACCAAAACCGGAAAAGACCCAATGTTGGCAAAACACTACCGTCCAATCAGTTTGACCTCCTGCTTAGGCAAATTATTGGAAAAATGGTAAATGAGCGCCTGCAGTTATTTTTAGAGAATAGACATATATTAGTCTCTTACCAAACTGGATTCCGGAAAGGTAGATCAACTGTTGATCACTTGGTCAAGCTGAGTGACAAATATTGAGAGCATTTGATAATAGAGAACATCTGGTAGCAGTGTTCTTCGATATTAAAGGAGCGTACGATATGACATGGCGACACGGCATACTGCAAAATATGTTTAAATATAGTTTACGCGGAAACTTACCTAAATTCGTGCATTCGTTCTTGCAAAATCGAAAATTCGTCGTTAGAATTGGAGATGCCTACTCAAAAGAACACATCCTGGAGAATGGGGTACCGCAAGGCTCTACATTGAGTTGTACATTGTTTGCTATTGCCATAAATGAAATAGCCTCAAGTGTTACGGAGGAAGTTGATAAATGTTTATACGTTGACGACCTTATGATCTGTTACGCCGGCAAATCGATTGGTGCTATTACAGCGAAATTACAAGTGGCAATCAACGAAATACATAAAAAGGCCAATTCTATAAGATATGTACTCTCGGAAGAAAAATCAAAATGTGTACATTTTTGCCGACTTAGGAAACCACACTATGGTCCGGTATTATTCATGAACGGCAGAATAATTAGTATAACACAAGAACTAAAGTTCCTCGGACTCACCTTTGACAGCGAGTTGAGATGGAATAGACACCTCGAGGGTCTTATATCTTCCAGCAGACAATTATTAAATATACTTAGGATACTTGCCCACCAGAAGTGGGGAGCTCACCCTAAAACACTTCTTGATATCTACAAGGCTCTAATCTTATCCCGGATAGACTACGGGTGTCAAGCATATTCTACTTGTAATCAAACACTGCTGGGCCAACTAATAAGATTCAAAACCTTGCTATCAGGTACGCCTTAGGAGCCTTTCCGACAACACCAGTAAGTGCTCTTTCCGTCGAAGCCAATATTCCACCTCTTGTATTTCGTCGGAAGCAAATAATCGTTAACTATTATCTAAAAGCATCGCTAGACAACAAGCATCCGAATTATGGGATGTTCGTTGATGACACTAGGCATGCACGATTACACAGGTGTAGATAAATCGGCCAAAGAGCAAGGGAGCACCTGGGAGATCTTAATACAAACAATGAGGACCTGTCTAACTTGACGAAGGAAGCTCGAAAACATTTTGTAAAGGATCGAGTATGTGAGCGCTGGCAGGAGCAATTGACCGAAACCAATACTACCTTAAAGAAAGTTAAACCGACTCTTAAACCGTTGTACCATCTCGATATACAACGCAGTAACTTGATCAAGATATATAGGCTCCGCTTAGGACACACTGCACTCACTCATAGTTACATGTTAGCGGGTGAAGAACCACCAAGATGTGAAATATGTGGAGTAGGACTATCTCCGAACACATACTTTGCGATTGTAAACAGTATGTAGTGGAACGAAATTTATTCGCGATCAATGCAGTATGGGAGGCCAACTTGACAAACAAGGAACAGTGTAGTAACGCATTAAAATACATGCGAGCAATAAATAAATTGGACAAATTGTAAATAGTCTCATTAAAGTTTAGACCAAATCGATGGAAAATTGATTACCTATTTACTTATTCTCATCTATTTATATAGGTATATATGTTTGTTGCCCCTTACGTGTCTGATCTGTGATATTATTTTCTTTCCAATTATTGTTATAATAAAAAAAGTGTAATGGCCAATGGCCCCAGAAGCCGACGCCAAAGGTGGGGTTTTAGTGGGTATGTCCGGAAACGGGAGAGCCCCACACTACCCGGTTATTCCTCCGGTGTGTGCATAAGGAGCATTTCCCCATCTGCTTATAAAAAAAAAAAAATAATAATAATAATAATAATAGTGCGTGTTTCAAATGATAACTTAATATTTAACAACTTTATGAACATTTAGTTAACACTTATATTATATATATTTTTTTTGTTTTGTTTATGAAGATCATTTTATAAAATGAGTGTAGTATTTTAATTTTACTGCTATCTTGTGTATATAATTAATGATATACTAATAATTTTAAATCACTGCTTAATAATTTTTTATTATACCGCATTCATTTTATGATATATGAACACACTAATTTAAATTGATTTAAGTTGTATAATAATAATGGATCTATATTATCAAAATCAAAATGAAAATGAGCAGCAAATTGAAATATGGCCAACGTATTAACCTTCCCAGGCCATACCTGATAATGAAAGTTGCTGAGTTTACACAATCTCAGCCCATCCTGTCAGGTAATAAGAGGAAGCAAAGGACCACTTGGACTACTGAAATGAATGAGTACGTGGCCCGATGCTATTATAAAATAACGAAACTAGACACTATCAAAGTAAAATATGCTGAAGAACTCCACCGAAATGTAACAGGTTATTTTCCATCATTAGCAAACAAAACGATTCAAAACATTTTAAATCAACGTAGATCAATTTTCATCAATAATAGGTTACCTATAGATACCATTAACCGTATTAAATTTGAAGTGGCTGTAGAATTAGGAATGGACATATACAAGAACATATCGTGTTACGGGATGTAGAAGATTCTCAAACCACCAAAGCAGTAGAAGAATTTGAAGCCAATCAAATGACGTATGATGGGATGGACCCACTCTGAAAACCACATCTTCCTAAACTAATATTTAAATCAGATACCGAAAAAATATTGTATGAAATAAATAATATACTAAAAACAAACATTAATCCTAAAACAACACTAAGTACTCTACATAGTCTGATTTATACAGCGTCTTATACAACACTGATTTTAAATAACCAAAAAATTGAAATCTTGTCCACAAAGAGGAGAAAAACAAGACAATTAACGTGGGAAAAAAGAATAGCAACAAATGTTAATGTATTAAGAAAACAAATTGGCATTTTAACGCAGTATCAAAGACCTAATCCTAGTCGTAAAGTTAGTGACTCTGCATTGCTATTGATCCTGAAGTATAAAAATGATGAAAATCCTGCAATAATTGAAATAATCGACCACTTAAAGCAAAAACTAGCAGCCACAGCGAAACGATTAAAAAGGTACAAAGAAAGTAATAAACGTCGCCAACAAAATAAGCAATTTAGCTTAAACCAAAAACAATTTTATCAAAATCTGCAAACAGATACACCTGAAAATAAAAAAAAATCGGAAGGTGCAACCTCAACAATGGATGTGATTCAAAACTTCTGGTCAAATATTTGGAGCGCACCGGTTAACCATAAAAGAGAGAATTGGCTACGTGAAGAGGAAAGACTATGCAGAAAAATAAAACCTACGCTCAATTGGAAAATAAACGTACAAGATGTAAAATCGGCTATAAAGAAGACATTAAGTTGGAAAGCACCAGGATTAGATAAGATTCAAAATTTTTGGTTTAAGACAAATACTATGGCACACGAACAACTTGCAAATTTCTTCACGTTGTTACTAGAAAATCTACAACAAATCCCGGAATTTATGACCAGTGGTGTTACCTATTTATTGCCTAAAACGAAAGAATACAGTCCGGATCCATCTTGTTATTGGCCTATTACTTGCCTCCCTACAACATACAAATTACTTACGTCTATAATAACAAGTAAATTATATGAACATCTAGAATTAAATAGTTTACTTGATGAAGAGCAGAAAGGTTGTAGAAAAGGATGACAAGGTTGCAAAGAGCAACTGTTAATTGATTTGGTATTAACTGAAACAGCAAACAAGAGAAAACACTCCCTTTTTACAGCTTATGTAGATTATCAAAAAGCTTTCGACAGTGTTCCACATTCATGGTTATTGGAGATATTACAATTATACAGAATTGATAATCATATACTGAATTTTTTAACTTATGCTATGTCAACCTAGAATACACAGTTACTATTAAATTCACGTTTGGGTTCAATCGATGCAGGTAAAGTACAAATATGTAGAGGAATTTTCCAAGGAGACGCACTAAGCCCTCTTTGGTTTTGTCTGGCGTTAAAACCTCTAACAACGATACTAAACAGACAAAACAAAGGCTATTTAATAGAAACAATAGTATTAAACCACTTATGGTACATGGATGACATAAAACTATTCGCATCCAAACTAGAGCATCTTCATGCATTATTAGATTGTGTATCACGGTATAGTTCCGATATCGAAATGAAATTTGGATTAGATAAATGTAAGATCAACGTCATGGCCAAAGGAAAATGGTCTAAATGTCCAGGGTATGAAACAGATGGTAATCAAGGAATGATAATAAGCATTGCAGCTAATGAAAAGTACAAATATCTGGTATACATGCAATCACAAGGGATAGATCAAAAACTATCAAAGAAAAATATAACAGAGACATATATAAACCGAGTAAGAACAATTCTTAAAACAAAATTATCTGCACGAAATATTGGTTTAGCGGTCAATGCTTATGCTACGTCCATTCTAACATTTGGTATATTGAAGTGGACTGACACTGAATTAGCAGCACTAAATATTAGCACTAGAAAAATTTTCTTTAAGTACAGATGCCACCATCCACATAGTTCAGTTGAAAGATTCCACTTACCAAGAAGTCATGGAGGTCGTGGAATACCATGTATTAAAACTCGAGATTGCTTGCAAACAGACAAACTACGCCAGTATTTCGTGCAGAAATCAATTAGTAGCGCAATCCACCAAGCAATAGTTCAATCAGACATAAATATGTCTCCATTAAAACTATCGAACAAAGAATATGACCCTAAATCCAAAATTTTTAGTCTGTCTAAATTAAAACAACAATGGAAAGACAAGCTACTTCATGGTCGTTATCTAACAATGCTAGATAATAATGAAATTGACAATTTGGCTTCTCAAGCTTGGATTTCAAATGGAAATATGTTTCCTGAGACAGAAGGATTTATAGCGGCCATACAAGACCAGATAGTTGCTACAAAAGTATATCGGAAAAAAATAATTAAGGAAAACCTTGAAAATGTCAAATGTAGAATGTGCGGTAACATCGATGAAAGCATAGAGCACATCATATCAGGATGTTCAGTGTTAGCCCCAAGAGCATATCTTGAAAGGCACAACCAAGTGGCGAAAACACTGCACTAAGAATTAAGAATTAAATACATGGACCTACAAGAACAAGTTCCTTATTATTCCTACAACCCACCTGCAGTGTGTGAAAATGAAACCACAAAAATTTACTGAAATCGACAAATTATTACAGACAGACCGATTCCGAATAACATTCCAGATATTGTATTAACTCTAAAATCTGAAAAAATTACATATCTAATTGACATTTCGGTACCACTTGGAATCAATATCAAGAAAGCACAAACGGAAAAAATCAACAAGTACATCCCATTAGCTGATGAAATTAAGAAAATGTGGAAAACAGATAGAGTTATAATAATTCCAATAATAATTGATGCTACTGGTGAAATACCAAAAAAATTGCATGATGGATTAAAAACCCTAGATATGAATTCAAAATTATACCATGCAAAAAGTAGTATTACTGAATACTTGTAGTATAGCTCGTAGAGTTTTAAGTTTATCAAACTAAGACCTAATTACCTTTAATTGCATTACATTATTACCTGCACATAAAGTGCTGTAAAGATGTAGATATGTTACCCTGTATTTAACAGAGATATTAGAAATAAATAATAATAATAATAATAATAATAATAATAATAATAATAATAATAATCATAATAATAATAATAATAATAATGGACGGCAACCCTGCGACCCCTTAGCTGGAAGTTCAGTTTTCTTATACTAGTCTTGAGTGGCTTTCCTTACTTTAAGTCTTTTCTGTCGAAGCACCCTCGCTCTAACTCTTGTTCTCTTCAGGCTATCAGACAAAACTGAGAGACCCCCTTCCTTTTCTACTCTACCCAGGACATGCGACGTCAAGAGCGTATACGGGTACCTGTACGACGGTCGGTGGTCTTGGCTTAATTGCCTAGACTACGAGGAAGGTAACCTCTATAAAGAATTCCCCAAACCCAAAGTCGTTTGGCAGTGTTAGGTGCTAACGGGATTGCGCGAGGAGATGCCTAAGCGTGGCCAGGGGGAAACCTGGTCCTTAGCGTCGAAACGCCTTTGAGGAAGCGGGCGCCTTTTCACAGTATATAGCCTTGCTATGATATGGGTGCACTGCTGTAGTTGACGTATATTTCATCCGTTCTCGTGGGAACCCTATGAGTTTTCATAATTTAAACAAGGGCCCATCCTCACAAATGGGCAGCGTAAAAAATCCATTAATCGAGAGAGCGGAAATTCTCCCTCGCTCCCTGTAGTAAGCAGCGAAAAGGAGGACAACCATCCCCGGTTCTTGCTTACTGAAAAAAAGGAAGGAGATTTCTCCAAAATTAGCCCCTTTCTCATATATAAAGCCTTGTACGGATTATTTGGAAAGGTAGAGGAGGCTAAGAAAACTAGAGGTTTGTTGTTAATTAAAACCGTGTCAAGTAAACAATTAAAGCGCCTATTGCAAATCCAGAGATTTTGTAATTTTGAAGTGCAAATTAGACCACATGACACCTTAAACATACCCAAGGGTGCCATTCCTGTCCGAGATCTCTTAAGCTGTAGCGAAGATGAAATCTTAGAGGGTCTAGCACAAGAAAATGTTATTGCGGTGAAAAGAATGAAAACTAAAAAAGATGGCTTACTTATAGATACAGCCAACATTATTATAACTTTCAATTTTATTAATCTACCAAAGACCATAAACGCAGCCTTCTATAACTTAAAAGTGGGACCGTACATACCATCACTGATTCGTTGCTTTAAGTGCCAAAATATTGGGCACACTATTATAACATGCAATGAACAGCAGATATGTGTCTGTGGGAAACTTTTACATGAAGGTCTGCCTTCTGAAGTTCCACTAGAATGTCCAAACTGTAATAAAAGCCACCCGGCAAACTTCAGAGCTTGTGAAGTATATAAAAAGGAACGCTGCTGTCACAACAAACACTAGCGTTTTCTCATATTCTACCATAATACCCGAAGTTAAAAAGATTGTTAATGCAGAAATGAAATAACTTACCGTTACCTTAATGGAATACATAAAACAATCCTTAGCTGAAGCTGTGATATCTACAAAAATTGATAGAGTAAAGGAAAAATCAAACATCCTTCCCTTAGAATCATAGTCTGTATCAATGGATGATGAACGAAGAGGAGAAAAAAGAAAAACCCTTAATAGGCAAAAATACTGTGACTCTAGTGTTGCCTCGATAGAGGAGCAAGTACTACTAGAAGCCAAAAATGTTAAGAAAAAAAAACCTGGAAGGCTTCCGGGAAGACCTAGATCATCCCGAAGGGATACTAGTGCATAAAAATTTAACCGTGATAACATTCTAGTCATTTTACATTAGTCATATATTATATTTATTATTTATTACTTATTATATATATATATATATATATATATATATATATATATATATAAATTGCATACAACTTTCAACGTCACCCTACAGCAGAAAATTGCATCACATTTAAAAGGTGCTGAGCGGTGGCACGTCGCTTAATAATGCAACAGAAAAACATCTCATGGCACTCAATAACCTGTCGTACACCATCAGATGTAATATGGAGGAAAGTTAAACAAATCGCTGGACACAACTCATATAGTATTCCAAAGGAATTATTCTATTAAGCTATTAAGATATAGCCCAAAACCTTTTTAAAACCTTTTGAAACTGTGAGTAATGTGAGATGAAATACCGTACGATATGATAAAGCACCTACCCCAACATGCTATGTAATCACTTCTAATATTATACAACCGGATCTGGCATTCGGGGAAGTATCCTAAGGAATGGATAGTCGCCACCGTAATCCCCATTCTTAAACCAAGCAAACCTTCGGAACTACCAGAAAGCTACAGACCCATTTCATTAATTATAGGAGAAAATGGTCAATGCAATGGTGATGTGTACATTGAACAAAATAACCTACTGTCTCCTTACCAGTTTGGTTTTAGAAAACGCCGCAGTACATCAGATAGCCTAGTCTTACTTGAAGATGCGATCCAAAGAGGTTTTGCGTATCGAAAACACACCCTAGCAGTGTTTATCGACATTGAAAAAGCGTATAATTGCACATGGAGATACAATATAGTAAAAACAATATATGAATGGGGTGTAAGGGGAGAAATGGCGTAATTTATACAAGACTTTCTACGTTCACGTGAAATACAAATCAGAGTAGGTGGAGGCACTTCGTCACAAGGGTCCAACATCAGTGTGATCTTATTCTTAATAGCAATTAACCTTTTGATTATAAAAGGCGCAACAAAAGTAAAAACACAACTATATGTTGATCATTTGTGTTTATACAATACTACTGAGTCCTCGGAAGACGTCAACCAAGTTATGCAAACCGAGTTGGATAAATTAATACAAAAAGCGGAATCGTTTGGATTTAGACTTTCTAGTAGATACAATATTTATGAATATACCAACCATTACACGACCGGCAACGTTATGGAAATAAACACCCAACTGTTTCCAATATCGTATAAGAGAAAGTCCACCGTGGTTCGGAGCACAAAACCTTATAATAGACTTTATGACGCTGTATCCTAAACAAGAAACCCGTCCAACAATATACCACCTAAACCTTCTAAAAACTCAAGATTTATACAAAAACTATAAATTCATGTTCACAGATCGGTCAAAAACCAGTAGTGAAACGGGATCTGCATTTGTCTTTGAAGGTATTGTATCTACGTTATCCTTACCGTCTTGGGTAAGTGTGTACACAGCCGAACTCAAGCAAGAACTACCTTTTTGCGGATATAATAAGGAGCATAAAAACTACATTATATGCACAGACTCAAGAAGCGATGTGGAAGCAATACGTGGAAGGAAAGAAAACGACAACTTCATAAACATTATTTTATCATTAATTGGAAGAACAATACAACATCCTAATTATGTGGGTACCAAGTCACAGTGGTCTGATAGGAAACGAACAAGCAGATGAATCTGCACGATTATGAGCAAATTCCTCTGAACCAGATGTGATCCCTGTACGTATTATTGATCAAAAAAGATATTACAGACAACAAATACATAAAATCTGGGAAAATGAGTGGCACAGATCCAACAACAAACTATTAGAAATTAAAACAACACTTGAAAAAACGGTATACCTGAAGTGTCTAAATAGACGTGAACAAGTAATTATTACCCATCTAAGAATTGGTCATTGTCGACTAACATTTCCATATCTCTTATCCCCAGGAGCGGACACCCATTTGTGAAAACGGTGTTTTGCCTATGAAATATCAAATGGACTTAAATTTACTTAAATACAGTCTAAAAATATGGTCGCAAGAAAATCATCCAGTAAATAGTATAATATTCCAATCTCACTATACAGACTTAATACATAAAAATAAACACACTATCACAAAACCTAGTAGGGTAAGAATTAAACACGCTATATCACATTATAAAATTACCCAACCAAATGTCTTCCAAAATCCAGATAAGGAAACCCCTCCGTGGCTCCTTAAGGTCCCGAATATCCACCCGGAATGCAGCACCTATAAAAAAGGAAACATTGATTGTCAAATTTATAAAAATATAGCATTCGGTATCTTTGATACATACCAAAATGCAACAGAATTATATACGAACGGTTCGAAAACAAAGGACAAAGCAGCTGCTCTTTTAATCAAACGGGCACTCGCATTATTGGACATTATCACGCATTTCAGGTGTCTTCATGGCAACATTGTACGCTATTTGGATGTGTTTGCGGTATATAGAATATATGACGGGTAACAATTTTCGTTACAAAGCATAGCAAACAAATTTAATGTGGATCTCTTAATACAAATGATCCTAAGTTTACTTCATTGCTTAGAACACAAAAATAACATTGTTAAGTTTGTGTGGATTCCAAGTCACATCCGTATAAAAGGTAAAGCCAAAAGGGCAACCACAAAAGAACCAAGCCAAGGTATAGCATCTCGGTACGAGGATGCCTCGATCAACATAAGAACGAAAATTGAGCAAGCCTGGCAAAACCAATGGACTAATGAAACGTCCAAGCTAAAAGAAATAAAACCTAGTATCCAAAAATATGAGTGTAACCCTATCACTAAATAGGAGAGAACAAGCTGTGCTTACTAGATTGAGGATAGGCCATTCCAGGTTAACGTCGTCTTACATAATATCAGGAGCTCGACAGGAAGAATGTGATCATTGTCAAAACATCCTCACAGTAAAACACATTCTATGTGAATGCGAAAGATATAGTTACCTACAAAATCATCTCAGAATGTCAAACGAACTATCACATTGTCTAGCAACAGATATAAAATGTGAAAAAAAAGTAATAGTCCAGTCAATGACGACATTTGATGGCGCAAAAAACACAAACAATCTAAAAATTTGGAATCGGATAGTTAAAAGTATACACTTTAAGATAAAAAAATATCCCTACTACCAGCGTGTCCATTTCCCGGAAAAATTTTGGTGTGAAAATTTTTTTTTAGTTTTCCTGCAAAAATTGTTTAAATAATGATTTTATAAAAAAATGTTTCAAACAAAAGTAGCTTACAAAAATATCAGTAATTTTTGTTTGAAAAGTTTTTTTCTAAAATTTTCATTTATCAATTTATTAGCGTGTTTATACACGCGATGTAATTAGATTTTTTACCAACTAACTAATTAATCTTTAATTTTAATACTGTACGTAAATGTGAGAATTATCAAAATATCGTAGTTTGTAGAGAAAAAACTCAGCTTTCACGTGATAATAATTATATTTCTTAAAAAATAAGTTATATTGTTGTAAATTTCGTTTAAATAAAAAAAAAACGGTTATAAAAGTATCATTTACATTTTCGTTCACTGTATTTTTAAAAATCGTTAAAAACGAATGTACTCTTGTATTTAGTAACTTAATTGTTCACTCAACATTATTATTGAAGTTTGGTTTGACACTTATGTACATAGAACAAACAATTCAATATTTAATTTCATAATTTTTTAACCTCATTATTTTACGTGATTTTTTCATCGGTAAATTATTAACAACTTTGCTTAGAATGCATAAAACTGGATAAAAATTCATATGTAAGTACATTAAAGTATGATGCTTTTAATGTAATATTCAGTTTTACCATAAACAAAAAAATTTTTAAATGACAATAAATTATTATTCAGAGGTACACAAAATACACGTGTTTTAAAGAAATTAAAATAACGTTTTACATTTTAAATATGGATCAACGGGGATTGCAGGCTATACTAATGTATACCTGTACGATCTTTTACACCTATATAGATAACTCGTTTTGTACAGGTAAAAATGAATGAGGCTCACAAAGAAAGGTGAAAACGCAGGTAAGGAAGGTATAGCAGCTGGCTTACTCGCGCGGTCACTATTGCGCAGACTCGGCTAAGCCGGCTTCGCCTTGGGCGCAGTTGAGACGCATAGTGTCTCAAGTACTGACATTCTTTTCACCGAAAACATGGCTATCACAATACCTCAACACAAGTTTTTGGGGAATATCAACAATAAAACAAGATTCATTGAATATCTATCACAAGAATTGCTGAACAACAATATTAATGTAAAACAAGCTGACGACAATGCAGATCTGCTAATTGTTAAGACTGCACTTTCGCTTTCATGTCATCGCCCCGTTATTGTCTCTGAAGATACAGATGTTTTAATTTTATTGATAGCATGGACTACAAGTAATGAAAAAGTGTATTTTCTAAAATTAGGAAAAGATAAACGAGAAAATGTTGTTTATTCTTCACAAAGTTTTGATCATTATCCGTTTTGCAAGGAAAATATTTTATTTCTACATGCTATGACAGGATGTGATACGACATCTAGCTTTTTTAATAAAGGCAAAAAAAGTTTATTTAATTACTTTGAAAAAAACCATAATGAAAATTTAAAAACTGCTATTAGTTACTTCTACGCCGAAAATGCCACTAAAGAAGATATCTTTAAAAATGGAATCATTTTGCTTTTGCATCTATATAATGCTCCGAAAAAAATTCAGTCCATTGATGAACTTCGCTACATAAAATTTTCACAATCAGTTGTGAAAAATAAAGTAGTAAAATTATCTAATCTTCCACCTACAGCTGACGCTGCTAGGCAGCATTTCTTTCGGGTTTATTTTCAAATTCAGTTATGGCTTTCTTCAAAAATGTCTCCTGAATCTTGGGGTTGGAAAAAAGATAATAATATTTTACTGCCAATAACAATGGCTCAAGAGGCTGCTCCGCCAGAGATTTTAAACATGATTTTTTGCAACTGCAAAACTGGTTGTAAGAAAACTTGCAGTTGCCGAAAATCTGGATTGCCTTGTTCAGCTGCTTGTGGCTATTGTCAAACCGGCAATTGCACAAATTATAAAAAAGAAAAAATAATCGACGATGATGAAAATGATTCATTAGATAATCTAGATCCTATTAGTGATAAAGACTTTGATTTTATTGATAACTTAAGTGATCATGAAGACGATTCAGATGTATCTTTAACATCAGACGAGGAAGAAAATTGATTGTGCTGATAGCTTTTTAATAAATTCCAATATTTTTAAAATATTTGTGATTCCTTATTGCTTTTTTATGTATTTTTATTATAATAAAGATTTCAAAATAATTTTATGCAATGAATTTTATAAGATTATTTCTTTTAACGTTAATTATTTTAACTCTGTAACCAAAAAGAAAAGATTTTGTCGAGTAGAAAATGTGGAAAACTGTGATAATATTTTCCCAAGGTTAAGATATCAATACAATTTTATATGATTCTAATGGATAAGTATTAATGCTACAATTTTCATTTGAAAAAGTTTTTTTCTATATTGTGTTTTTAATACTCTATAAATTAAAAATGAACGCTCGAAATTGCAATGCTTAAAAAGCAACTCGTGAAAATTCAATGTATCTCGGTAACAAATGCAAATATAGAAAAACTTTTCAAATAAAACTTATTGACGTTTTTGTAAGCTACATCTTTTATTTGAAACATTTTTTTATAAAATCATTATTTAAACAATTTTTGCTGGAAAACTAAAAAAAAATTTTTCACATCAAAATTTTTCCGGGAAATGGACACGCTGGTAGTAGGGATATTTTTTTATTTTAAAGTGTATACTTTCAACTATCTGATCCCAAATTTTTAGATTGTTTGTGTTTTTTGCTTCATTTTAACAAATTTTTGTCGTCATTGACGGGGTTATAATTGAATTCTTAAAACGCAGCAATGTGTCTAATGATATTTAAGAAGATGCAGTGACAGAATATTAGCGCTAATGGCCGAAGAAGCAGACGCGCTAATACAAGAAAAATAATAATAATAGAATAAAATAGAATAGGTTTATTTCCCAAATAAATGTATACAATTCCTAGATCCAGCCAAGTCCGCAAGATTTAACGGCCGGAACCGTTGTGTATATAACATTTCACATAACAAAAAGATTTAAATTTTATTCACAATAGGAACTACTTAAAATTAAATTATTATATTGACGTGGTTGTCAAAAAAAGATATAAGAATAACACAAAGGAATGAATTGTTAAACAATATTAATAAACTAAAAATATAACTTCTGCATGTAGACTCGTATCAATTTGAAATGTTTACAATATAACAAATAAACAACGCAATGAATAAATTTGTAAATTTACAGTACATTAATCAAACAACTAAATTAGGAGTAACTTTGTATAAATTTTTTAATTTCTTTCTTAAACACACCACTTTGATTGGGATACATAAGCTGGAAGTAAATTGTATAATTTGGGTATTAGGCATTTAAGAAGACGTTCACCATACTTATTGTAGAAATATGGTATATTATAATAAGTTTTTCTGGTCTGGTAATTATGTGCCAATGGCGTTTTAAACTGGTTTGTGTGAAAATTTTTTAATATATTGAGATATTTGTAATATCCTTTTGGTGCTAAGGTGTCAAATTTTGATAATATTTCTTTTGTATCTAGTTGAAGAAAGTTCCCTTGAATGAGCTTTAGGATCCGTAATTGAAGCGATTCAAGTTTGTTGAGGTGCGTAGGCTCAGCGCACATGAGTGCATAATTATTCTAACCGGGTGCACCACTTGCATGTGTGAAGTTCTAAATACCATGACTGTTGTTTTCTCCGAGTTAATAAATAGATTTCTTCCGTCCATCCAGAGTGAAATGTTATTAAGTTCATCTTGAGCTACTCTTTCACGCATGTCTACATCTTTGTTTGAGTAGAGCAAGACTGCGTCGTCTGCGTACATAAAAGTTCTGCATATTTGGCTGCCGCGAAAATACTGTTGATGTAGAGTAGAAACAGTATTGGTCCTAAATGACTCCCTTGAGGAACTCTATATTCTACCGTTTCCTCTTTACTGCCTTGATCTTTTAGTCTTACTACAAATTTACTTTTGGTTAGGTAACTTTTAAACCAGCCAAGGTATTTTCCATTTACTCCTATATTCTGTAAACAGTTAACAAGCACTTCGTGTTTAACGGTGTCAAACGCCTTTAAAAGATCTACAAATATTGCGATAGTGTACTCAATTTTATCCAGTTTGTTATTAATATAGTCGTTGATATGTGTTAAAAGTTGTTCGGTTCCCTTTCCCTTTCGAAACCCATATTGATTCTCATATGATAGTTTATTTTCTTCTAAATACTTAAGCGTTTAACCATGTATATTTCAAATATTTTCTCCACAGCCGATAGAATGCTTATTGGTCAATAGCCATTAAAGATAAGTCTGATGATTGATATTTTAGGATCTTCTGGAAAAATTGTTTTACTTATAGATATTTTGATAAGATTCGTAATAAGACTGTTTAATGTTTTTCTACTATGTTTTAGATCCATATATATAATATTGTCATTACCCGGAGATTTTCTAATATTAAAACCATTTATAATTTTCTCAATATGAGGTTCATTAGGAATAGGAACATAAAAGTTACAATCGGGGTAATTTTTCTCCATTTTCGGTTCAACGTCATGCTTGTGAAAATATTTGGACTATGTCCTTCATGCCATATTTTTGTCCAATGGGTGACAGTATTTTTGAATCAATGTCCTTGATTTTCTTTTTCTCTAAAATGAGGTTAATATTATTCCACATCGCTCTTAAATTTCTATGATTATTTTGAAATACTTTGTGGCAGTGGTTATTTTTAGCGTCTATCTTTTCATGTACGTAGTGTTGTTCGGGCTATTTTTACACTTTCTAAAGCTTATCTCTTTCCACATTTTTTGTGTATAAAATCTCGGTCATCCAAGATTTACCAATATTTCTTTTACGATTATTTTGTTGATTTGTAATTTTATTCTCGTTGTATATTAGGTTAAATTTGGTAATAACATCGTAAATTTGTCAACGTCGTTATTTGCCAGCAATTTCCAATCTATCGTCTGAATTTTTTCGAGCATTTTATGTTCGTTATATTTGGTATTAATTGTGGTGGTTATCATTTTTGGCCTTATTGGTATTTCAGCTTCAAGGTGTAAACATATTGGATAATGATCTGATGTCTTGTGCAATATCACGGCGGATTTATTTTTTTAAGATTAGATCGGATGTAAATATGATTTATTAATGACCGCTTTACCACACCATCTCTAAATTCCTCTCGAGTAACATCTTTTACAGTAGGAATTAATCCATATCCATGTAGCATAGTTTCATAGTGATATGTATTTGGGTTTTCTTTATCCATTATATTGATATTAGTGTCACCTATTAGAATTAAGTTTTTATACGCCTTATTAGATATGAGTTTTTCTAATTCATTCACAAAAAGTTTGTAATTTTTATCTGGAGGCTTGTATATGAGTAATACCTGATGGGCGTTATGTTGGTCAGGATACTGAATTACACAATTTATACATTCAAAATTTACAGTATTTGTTTTAATTTCTTTGTAACTAATGTTTGACTTAATATATAACGCTGGTCCTACACTAGATTTTTCTTCTCTAAGTTTCATTTTATAAGTACAATTTTCTATCTTAAAATAATCTATTTAGTGGCTTTTTAAATTAATTTCCGACAATAATATTACATCAAAATCACTTTTTTTGATAAACAATAACAATTCATTATAGAATTTTTTAAATGATCGAGTGTTCAAATGGAATACTTTTAATGAATTCAGTTTAACATTTGCTGTTTCCGTAAAAACGTTCCATTCGTACAAATCAATACAATTT
Source organism: Vesta saturnalis (assembly GCA_036346205.1). NCBI lineage: Eukaryota > Metazoa > Arthropoda > Insecta > Coleoptera > Lampyridae > Vesta > Vesta saturnalis. Next base: position 3,119,646 of record JARFJB010002505.1, on the reverse strand, counting down.
TGAAATTTATCTCAAAATCCATCTTATTATCATTAAAATTACTAATCTAAATAAAGCTTAACACGCAAAAACAAAAGAAAAAAAATTGAAAAGGAAATTAAGAATTTTCAGAAAATCAAAAATTAAACTACAAATATATTGATTGTCAGTTAAGCGTTCATTTGTCGTAAAAATGTTTATATAATAAAGCAAATGGCTTTCACTTTCGATAGTAATAATGTCAATAGAAATAATGTAAAATAAATTTTTAATGTACCAAAAATTTGGTTATCACTATGTGTGCAGAGCTTAGATAAAGTATCTGTCTAGATCACTTAAGGAGTTAATTAAAATTGCACTTCCATTTTCGTCTTTTTTTATATAAATACGCCCACTCTTTACCCACACAAATTTGTATTTATGAATAGCGGCCCTTTTTCGTGCTTCACGTGCTTCAGGTGAGAAGTTAAACTCTCATTAAAATAATACTTAACTTGTACATTTCTTCCAGTATCTGTTAAGCCGCGCCCACCATGACTTACCTTTATTTAAAAACTTGGATTTGTCTTGTTCGTTTTTAAGTTTAACCAATAGGAAACAACTGTTTTTTAAATCGATTTGATTTATTTCACGACCTGACATCCAATCTTCTCAGCTATACTTTTGAATTGCTGTTCTGGTTCTATGTTGTCTCCTTTTGAAATCCCATGAATTTCGATGTATTTACGACGTTTATATTGTTCTAAGCTATCTATTCTTATTGACAAAGACTCCACCAGCTTATTTTATTCTCAACTGTTTGTCGCAAAGATTTTACCTCCTCCTTTAAGTTTTTGTTTTCTGTTGCTAATTGTTGCAAAGATTCGCAAAATTTTTTATTGTCCCTTGTTAATTCCTTTATTGACGCATTAAGATCATCAAATTTTCGGAAATGATTTGTCCTAAATTATCAATTAAATTTTTAATCACAGGGCTAATATCATCATTAGAAGTGTTTAATATATTATCATAATTGGTGACAGCAGCTGTCTCCTCACTAGTAATTTCTTTATTTGTATTGCTTTTTTCACGCATTGTATGCATCGCCAAGCCTGTTTAGCGGCCTTTGACTTGGCCTGATACGTACTCTCTGATATGGAACAAGTGAAGTGATAATTGCCATCACGTACAAATCATTTAACTTCAGCCTCACGAATTGAATTTTTACAATAATTGCATTTCATTTTAATCAAGCAACCTTTAATAAATGTTTTAACCCTATTACCACTTATTACACGTTTCACGTATAACTAGAACACTTTCAAGTTAGTTCAAACAATATTATTTAGCTTAACAACTACAGCAGAGTTTCACACGCAAATGCAATAATCATCGAATAATAATAATAATAATAATAATAATAATAATAATAATAATAATAATAATACCCCTCCGAAGGATACACCTTGTCGTGGTGGGAGGCTTAGTAGCCACTGTTGCCAGCAGTGGTGAAGCTAAGTATCCTAAGCCTCGTGCGTCTTAATTATATTGGTTGTTATGGCATCTCTGTCATTTGTTTTATGTCTAGGGGACCTTACCCCATCAACAAAGGCGAATGTAAGGTGTAATGCGAAAAGTGCCGAGATAAGAATGGCCATGGCCATACGAGACTTGGTCTTGAACGGTGCTCTCCGGATACCTGCCGTCCTCCGGTTGTAATAAAGCTTGCTGTGGTAAGGGTGCACTGCCATGGTGGACATATATTTCAGCCCTTCTCGTGGGTACTGTATGATAGACAAAAATACACTTTTAGAGACCCATCCTCCGAAATGGGCGATGTTGAGGGACAGCGAAACAACCCTCCAAGAAAGTTTAATGGAGCAAGTGACGTCGGGAATTTCCATCCCACGGTTCTTACTCATTAAAAAGACTGATTCAAACTCATTTGAGAAAGAAAACCCATTTTTCATAGCAAAAACGTTATATGGATTAGTAGGTGACGTAAATTACTGTAAGAAAACCAAGATAGGATTACTCATAGATACGAAATCATAAAAACAAGCTAAACGTTTACTACAACTGGAGAGTTTCGGAAACATACCCGTCACCGTTGTACCTCATAATACCTTGAACATTGTTAGAGGTGTTATAACGTGTAGAGATCTGTTAAACTGCACAACAGAGGAAATTCTCGAAAACTAAAGGGATCAAAAAGTAATAGACGTCAGACGCATTACAATTAAGAAAGAGAGTCAAATTGTAAATACGGCAAGTTTAGTACTTACCTTTTGTAACCAGAATCTGCCAACATTTGTAAAAGTGGAATTTTACAAACTAAAGGTCCGGTTGTTTATACCTCCACCTTTAAGGTGTTACAGATGTCAGTTATTTGGACACTCTGCATTTAATTGTAAAAATGCACAAGTGTGTGTATGCGGAAAGCGATTACACACCGGAAGACCTTGTGACAAACCAATACAGTGCGCGAATTGTAAAGATGATCACTCGGTAAAATCTAAAGAGTGCCCAAGATACGCAGAAGAAGTGAAAATACAAGAAGTAAAAACTGAAAACAGCCTGACATATAATGAAGCACGGAAAGAAGTACTAGGCCTACCACCTAAAGGACCTTCGTATGCTAATATAACAGCTACAGCTACAAAAAATACAGACATAACAGAGTGAGCTTCTGCACTGATACCCGTTTTAATAACGGAACTAAAAAACACATTTGTGGTACTAAAAGGTAACGATACAAAATGGGCAACGACACAGAATATAAATCCAAAAACAAGTAAACAAGACGAAAATCGGAACATAAGCAACAATATTCCTTCAGCAGTACCACTATCTTCCCTCCCCATCGAGTAAATGGATGAAGAGTCCCGTGGAACAAAGAGAAAAACGGAAAACACCATATCAACCTCAACGGAGTATTGCCTCCGTTGATGAAACAACGCTACATAAAGCCAGATCCACCTTAAAAAAAAGATCAAGAGGATAGAAAAAGGGGAGACCAAGAGGTCCCCGAAGTACTAGTCAGTGATATATACTGTGATATCTTTTGATTATTTATTCAAGCCGTTTCTAAAACTTAGTGATAACAGACTGTGATAATTTATGTTTGTTAATCTAAAATACCAGTCCATTGTGCTTTTTTTACCTGTTATTTATTTATTTATTAATTCATTCATCTATAGTATAAGTATTTATCTTCTTTTAAACACATTTTCTGTAACACTCTGCAATTAAACTATTCTGCAATGGACTACAAAAGCACTATAGTGAACTACAACTGGTAATTAACCAATACATGCCCGTAGTAATGTGTATCCAGGAAACACATTTAAAGGAAAGCGTTAGCTTCCCTATAAGGGGTTATACATGTATAAATCGAAATTATACCGGTAACGAGAGGGCAAGTGGAGGTGTAGCAATATATACTCGAAACGGAATACCTACAAAACAACTACCTATACATTCAAAACACCAAGTGATTGCTACGCAACTAACATATCCGATATGCAACATGTACCTTCCAAAATTCGATTGGAACTTGAATGATTTAGAACAAATTATTCGACAACTTCCACCCCCTTATTTGATAGTAAGGTATTTCAACGCCCACTCTGAACTTTGGAGCTCCATTTTTTTTTTTTTTATGATTGTGGACCTGAACAGGCTAAATAAGGCCTATCGTGCTAAAGCACTCAGGAACACTTAGGAGGATGGATAGAGGGATAATGAATTGCCAATAGATGCCTATGAACAGCTACCTTAAATTTTCTCATATCATAAGTGAGAGGAAAACAGGAACTAGGGTGATCATTCCAGAGTTTAGAAGCCGTGTAGAAAAATGTGGATTGCGCCCGTTTGATACGACAAGTGGACATTTGTACTGCATACTGATGATGTGAATGAGCGAACCGAGTGTTTCTCGCAAAGATAGCCGGAGATGGTATCAAAGAATGTAATTCACCAGCACAATAGCCGTTGTAATAACGATAATACAAAGAAAGAACTAAAACCATCCTTCTATGCTCAAGGGACTGTATGTGAGAAGTTAAGGACGGGTCATTTATAAGCCTAATCGCTCTCTTTTGAATACGATCAACGATATCGAGAGCGTATTGGGGAGCACTAACCCAAAGGTGAGAATTATATTCCAGATGAGGCCGAATTTGGGCCTTATACAGCAGAAGGAGTTGTCGAGAGGTAAAGTACTGCTTAGATCTGTACAAAAAGCCTATTTTACGAGCAGCTGTTTTAGTAGCTGACAGAAGATGGTCAACCCATGAGTGATTTGAAGATACAGTCATACCCAACAGAGTAATAGAGTCTGAAAGCTTAAGAACTGAGCCACTCATACTTACAACAGGAAATGATCGATCTTTTTTGGCGGACATAAGGCAACACTGAGTTTTGTTAGCATTAAATTTAACTAGATTATTGCTTCCCCATTCGAGAATACGTTGAATGCATTTGTTGATTGAATTTGCCATTTCAGCTTTAATTCCTTGATTTGACATAAAAGGTGGATTATCACTATGAGTAGACTGAGATGCACTACAGTGAAGAGTGCTATCGTCAGCAAAGCAATGGATGGGGTTAGTTGTTGAAGAAATAAGGTCGTTTATGTACAGCAGAAAAAGTGTAGGCGCTATAACGAATCCCTGTGGTACGCCCGCGTTAATGCTAACTTCTTTTGAAAAAAAGCCATCAACTACGACACGTATTCGTCTTTTATCAAGGAAGCTAGAAACCCAGTTGATGAGCGTATCATTTAACCCAAACGAGGTGAGTTTGGCAAGTAAACACTTATGCCAAACTTGGTCAAATGCCTTTGAGATATCTGAAGCGACTACAACTGTTTCACCAGACTGCTCTACTGTATTGTTCCAAACTTGGGTCACATATGAAAGAAGATCGCCTGTTGAACGACTTTGCCTGAACCCATATTGGTGGTCACTAAGGAGTTTGTTAGTTTCAAGGAACGTGAGCAGTTGCTGATTGATGGCTTTTTCCACGATTTTAGACAAAATGGAAGTGATGGCAATTGGTCTGTAATTTGAGGGATCGGTCTTATCACCTTTTTTGGGAATAGGTTGAACATTTGCCAACTTCCATGATGAAGGGAATTCCCCAGAAGATATAGAGATCGTATAGAGCTTAGATAGGACTGGTACTAGTTCGGGGGAACATTTCTTTAAGACAATAGCTGGGATACCGTCTGGCCAGTCGCCTTATTGAGATCAAGCCTACTGATGATCGATTCCAAGAGCTTGTACCGAAAATGAATTGGTTTTATAACGTATGAAGACTGATGAAATACTTAGAAGCACATGAATTAATATCTCCAAACTGGATTTAGAAAATTTCACTGGAAGGTTTTAGAGAAAGAGAACGTAGCGTAGCAGTGTCCTTTGACCTCAAAAAAGCTTATGATACCATCTGGAAATTTAACATCATGAATCAACTACATGTTTAGAACATAAGACGAGAGCTACCTAAATTCATTCAGAGCTTCCTATCCAATAGGACTTTTAGAGTAAGGATAGGTGACAAACACTCCAAGCTGTATATGCTAGAAAACGGTATTCCACAGGGATCTGTTTTAAGTGTCACCCTATTTCTAATAGGAATAAACCATATTTTGTCAGTTATCCCAGACTCCACTGGAAAATACATTTATGCAGACGATTTAATAATAATAAAGCGTGGGAAAATAATGGAAGAGATAAATGAACAACTGCAAGAAGCAATAAATAACGTAACGGAGTTTTCAAATAAAACCGGTTTTAAGTTTTCAAAAGAAAAAACTCAAGCCGTAAATTTTAGTCGTCTACGATTACAACAAACTGATCCAAAGCTATACCTATATAATAGACAAGTACCATTTGTAAAAAGCATAAATCTGTCAGGTATAATTATGGATGACAAGTTATCTTACAAAGAACACATAGACAATAATAACAAACTGCTAGAAAAGGTTAACTCTAATACGCTGTCTTTCAAACATAAACTGGGGATTAAGTCGTAAAACAATGATAACATTGTATAAGGCATTCGTAATGCCAATAATGGATTATGGGTCAATAATATATTCGTCCGCAAAATCATCAACACTTAAACCCCTAGATAGCCTACATGCTTATGGCAAGAGGTTGTGTATAGGCGCCTTTCGCACTAGCCCCATGCATCCATATTTGCAGACTCGGAATACCCCCACTAAGAATACGAAGGCAGCAGATGGTACTAAACTACTACAGCAAGATACTGACAGTAAACAAACACATAAATCACAGACTTCCAGATAACGAAAGATTTCAGAAATTCAAGGAAAGACCAACTATATCTCGACCAGCCACAGTGAGAGCATTGGGAATAATAGAAAAACATAGTCTTTTCGAAATATTTCAAACAATACCGACGGATAATAACAACGAAACCATAAAACAACACAAGAATGTAATTAAAACAAAAATGTACGACATCTGGCTACAAGAATAGAATACAACGCAAACACATCTGCAAAAAATAAAGAAAACCATAAGACCTTGGAAAACAGAGACCAACATAACAAAAAGAGAAGAGGTAACAAGGGCCTGTATTGGACATACCAACCTAACCCACTTACACCTTCTAGGAAAAAAAAAGACGGAATAACTGTGAAATTTGTAATATGGATCTAACGATCAATCACATATTATTGCAATGCCCAAAATATAATGAGATACGACAAAGACTAGACATGAAGCACAGTATAGAAGAAATATTTAAGGATAACCAGGAAAGCATAAATAAATTAATTACATTTTTGAAAGAGGCAGAAGTAGCCAAACTACTGTAAGAATCAAAACGAGTAGTATATCTTAACAGGAAGAGTCAAATGTCAAGTGACCAAAGTAATCGTGCCAAAAAAAAAATGATAATAATAATAATAATAATAATAGCAATAATAATTGAATTGAATTTATTTTGTCTATAGATACAGAAAGTTACAGGTCCAACTGAGTCATAGTGACTTGGCAGTTGGTGCCACACTTAAATAAATTACAATACTTTTAATGAATTATTATAACAGAAATAATATATTTGATTTGACGTTTATTAAAATGTCACAGTCATTCAAGCTATAAATATCGTAACATCAATTGTAAAAATGAAGACAATTTTAATCAGAAATTTGTAACCAATGTTTGACTTGTTTCTTAAAGGGATTTATTCTATTTCCAGATATGCTGCTTGGAATCGCGTTAAAGAGTGTCGGGATTACGCACTTTAACGTTCTTCTCTCATATCTATTGAAGAAATATGGTACTTCATATTTGGTGTTCCGAGTTGCATGTGTGTTGTATTGTTCGTTTGTATTCATTATTGTCACAGTTTTGGATTAAATGTATATATTTGTAATATGCTGAAGGTAGTAAGGTATCACCCATTATTAATGGTTGGTTTTTGTCTAATAATTTAGTAGTAATTTAAGAATTTTTAATTGCAGCGCTTCTAGTTTCTTCATATGGACGTATTCTGCACAACCTCATATACGTACTCCATACCTTATTATGGACTCTATTCACGACTTGTATTCCATTACTATTGTTTTAGTATCTACTATGTCGCAAAGAATGTAGAGACACTCGACTATTTTTTTGATTCTTGCATGTAGGTGGTCTATGTGCTTGTCATATTTTAGCTGGTGGTCTATATTAAGCCCTAGGTACAGCGTATTATAGACTGTGGTAATCACAGTACAACTACAGAGTTCTGTTTGTAGGGAGCAATTACAGCTGAGAATTTTTAGCTTTGGATTATTTATTTTAGTCATATGAGATGAATGTTATGGTTACGTTTTTTTTTTCATTAATATGTATATTTCTTTCATGCGTCCATTTAACCAATGTGTTCATTTCGTATTGCATAATTTTATTGCAGGTTTCAATATCACGGTGTGAATAGTACAGTACTGCATCGTCCGCATATATGTAAAGTTTGACATTTTTTATAACACCGAAGATGTTGTTAACATAAATTATAAACAGTAGGGGGCCAGGATTACTACCTTTCGGTAATCCTACATTATTTTTGTTTTGTACGGTAGTACCGTTACCCACTTTAACATAACTGGTTCGATTTTTTAAATATCTTTCAAACCATTTATATTGGATTCCTTTTATCTCCAGTAGTCGTTGAAGCAACAGATCGTGTGATACTGTATCGAATGCTTTTGCAAAATCGATGAATACTGGTATGGTGTAATTATTTTTGTCCAATTGAGGATTGATATCTTCAGTAAATTTTTGTAATAGCTTTTCAGTACCCTTACCTTTTTGAAAGCCGAATTGGTTGATGTGAAGAATAGCGTTTTCTGTTATATATGTAGTAATTTCATCGGTGATGTAAATTTCGAACACTTTATCTAGGCTTGATAGAATGGTCTATAGTTGCAGCAATCCGTAGGATCCCCTTTTTTGTATATAGGCCTTGTAATAGCTACTTTTAAGGCTTTCGGAAAAACTCCACTTTTTATTGACATATTTAACAAATCTGATATAATTTTCTTAAATACATTCAAGTTTTCAGGTCAATAGCTCTAATATTGTCATATCCAGGAGATGTTTTAATTCGCAGACGTTGTTGTATAATATTGGATATCGTACTTTCGTTGCATAGGGGTATATAAAATGAAAAATAGTATTCCTCATGGTTGTATTGTGAAAGTTGAGATTGAATTATTTAAGCGGTTGCTACGAAATGCTAGACATGTGGTCTTGTCCTTATTTAAAACTAATTTATTTTCTCCTATCCAATGGTTGAGAGAAGAATATAAAGTATTGAACTCATCGACTATCTGGGTAGTATTGCACTTATTTATGATGATGTTATTATCGTCCGCGTAAGAAATCTGTTAAATATTGATTTAGATCGTTGGCATAACTGATATACAGCGTGGGTCCTAAAATGGAACCTTGTGGTATGCCAATATTTGACAGCAATGTATTGGATATGATATTATTTAGATCTACTTGTTGCGGTCGATTACAAGATAGGATTTTAACCATTTGAGTGCAACACCACGTATTCCCACTCCTGCAAGTTTTTACAGTAGATTAGTGTGATTGAGACAGTCAAAAGATTTACTCATGTCAACGAATAAACCTAAAGCAATAGTTCTGTTATTAAAAGCACTTTTATTGGATGACATAAAGATTAAGTCGTCGTGATGTCGTCTTTTTGCAAGTATTAGTTGCGATTTCATGCTGGCAAGTAGTTGTTATTTTATCCGACTCAGTGGAATCTGATAAATCATATTTCGCGTATTCGAAAAAACGTTTTACCTGACTGAGAATGTTACCATAACAATCTACGTGATAGTACAATTTATATTTTCTTGTAGAAAATAAAGACTGCCTTTAATTTTAATGTTTCGTGTTTTTGTATATAGTAAATTTGGCAACAATTGAAAACTATAGCACATAATATACCTTCTCAACTTCGCAAATGGGTAGAAAACATGCCAAACACCACTTTTTCATGGTCAGAGGACATGAAAATTTCCAAATAGATTTTCAGAAAATAAAAAGTAAACATAGAAAGGTGTTAAATACAATGTTTTTGCAATCAGGGTTGGTATTATTTTCAACTAAGCAATCGAGGTTTGCAATTCGAAGAGAAAGAGTTAAAAACAAGTTTGTCAATTCTCAAAGATGATACGGCATCTGTCGGCATCGTTTTAACAACGCCGCGCAGATCAAGAGATAGCTCATGTTCGCCGACACATTATTTGACTCTATGGAGGACTGCACTTTCCCGCCGTTAGGGATTCCGCAGGACAACCAGATACTGTCGGTGCTTAGTCTACCGTTTCGACCATGGAGCAGCGGTGCACCACCGGTTGTCAGTACACAGAAGAGACGACTGCCTAAGAAGATACGACCAGCGTCGCCAGAAGACGTCGCCTCGCCAACTTAGATTCAGGCAACATGCAGCAGCCACCACCGACACAGTGTTACATTCGTTACCTACGCTACACGATTTAGTTAATTTTTCGACCTGTTAAAATCTCTGGATGATTAGTGTTTTGCTAGTATTTTCTTGAATATACTATTTTTCTAACTTTTCTCAAGTAAATAAATTTCTGTAAGAAATTGTAAAAATTTATTGATGGTCACTCATACGTTGCATTCAACCTTACCTTTTGGAGGCACTGGTCCACAGCGGATTGGCGTCCGGGTGATAAGTGACTTTGCACGTGCTCTTCCTCTTTGGTTGTTGGCGAAGCAGACATTTTTGTATTTTTCTAAAGAAAAATGAGGTTTCTGGACTTATATAGCCCGTCGAGTTATATCGGTTTTAAAATCATTTTTCTAAATATGTACTGACATTCTGCAACCGTTTAGTATATGCGATTCTGTCGGATTAATAGGAAATACATGCTACAGCTATCAACATATCTGGGGTTCGATAATTAACTAAAAAGAGATCAATAAATTTATTAACTAACGGGGTTATACATAACCTCACCAGGTTTTCTATAAGTACACACTAGTTTTGCATCGTATATCGTAAAGGGATAATCATATACTATTTTGCTTTTCGAAACAGACACCAGCTGTTCTCGAACTTGTACTTGGTTAAATTCATTTCTTAAAGATTGTATAATCATTCTCCGATAAACTACCTCATTGAAGGGGTACGTTGTACATTTTGGGATATACCTTGTCTTGCACGTTGTACATATTGGATATATGTTGTCTTATATGTGACACACACTCTGTATATAAATTAGGTATACCTACATTTTGCCTATTAAGTGCGTTTTACTTCCTACATATTAGCAAGATAACTGATGCAGATTGCAACACCTGGTGATAAATAACTGTTAAACATTTGGTCGTTGCGTTGGATCTTCAGGACAGGCTACCTGGATATTGAAAGCTAAGTTACTGATTACACGTGATTTTGTACTACTTAAGCTTCATGCTTTAATTGTTGCATTGTGTAAGATTGTACAGACATATGTTGATTGAATTCATAAACAGCTAATTGTATACTTCACTAACTATTCACTTGTACATTACTTTGTTTATTGTGTGTTGGGGTCAATGGCTATAATGCCGATTTTCATTTTCATTTGGTTCTTTTTTTTTAATTACATTTACTTGATATTATTGTAGAAATTTGATACTATAATTAGTTTAGTATATATATATATATATATATATATATATATATATATATATATATATATATTTAAAAGCTATATACTACATTCATGTGATATTTGCATATAATATATTACTTGTGCTTTGGGCCATTCTATCTCGTAACCATTTCTTTTACTGCCCAGATCCTTCCTTATATTCGTCGCTTAGCTAGGAAAGTGACTAATTCTCTGCGTTATCTAGGGCTGGGTGTTAATCATTCTAGCTGGCGCCCTCCCTTCTCTTTTAAGCTTTTAGGTACCACCTTCGTCACTGTAGAACCCATCCCACTTCTCTACTTTGACTGAGCTTTCCGGCAGCCTTAAGGCTATCATCTCTGTTACGGTAAATTAGTGGACAAAGTAATAATTTGCACGTACAACAGTTTATGCAATAAACGAAGAAAATGCCTGCCGAAGACGACTGCTCTACGCCCGCTAACGCCGCCCCGACGGAAAACACATACAAGCCATTGAAGAGTTCACGTACCGCCCAGCAGCAATGAACCAGACCACGAAGCGTTTACGAGGGTCAAGACAATTAACAAGGTAGTCCGGATACAACTTGCCCCACTCCAGATCAAAACAAACTGATGAGGTATATGGATAGGTGTGGTACTTTGTACCACCCTCTCATCACGTGGTTTAACTTTATGTGAAACAGTTAGGAAAAATAAACCTGCAATATTATTACCAAATAAGGCTAGAGCAGAGTTATCGTCAATGTTTGCATTTCAAAAAAATATTACCTTAGTATCCTATGTACCAAAGAAATACAAATCGGTGATACTTCTCAGTACTGAACACAGCGATGATGCAGTTGGTGACGAATGTATTAAATACAAACCGGATATAATTTCACATTATAATAGCAAAAAGGGTGCAGTGGATACGCTTGACCGAATAATATCCGAATACACTACAAAACGAAATACTCCTCGCTGGCCTTTATTGTGTACATTACGAAGTTCAAAGACTGGCAAGA